>APFE031561353.1:0-16924 GCA_000404065.3 Pinus taeda | reverse complement strand
TACATATGTATACATATATACATGTATACATGTATATATGTATATATATATATGTGTGTGTGTGTGTGTGTGTGTATTGTAAGTGATGGCATATGCATCCTTCTGACGCTTTACCACATGCACCCACAACCCAAATTCTGATTTTGTGCTTACTTCAATTGCCCATTCTTGTGGAAATAGGCGACATGTCACATTTTTTCTTTATTTATTGATAAACCTTCAACATTCCATGTTCATAATGTAAACACGGGAAAACATATAAGAGTTATAATCACATGATTTCAAAATCATAAATTAAATAGGTCTACTTCTTTCCCTATTGATTCCTCACACAACTGGGAATCTTTACATCCCATCCATACTTGCATTAAATAAATATGAACCATCATTCTTCCACAAGAATGATCCATGAAAAGAACCTATCAATCATGTTGGCCTTAATATACATTCAATTAATCAATCATTCTCATGAATATAACCCATATTCAGATATATCAAGTAAGGTGAAGGTTTAGAGAACCTCCTTTGTGCCATTTTCGTCATTGTCATATCATTGTCCATTATTTCCCATGGTCCCAACTAGCCCACTTGGCTATCATACTATTTCTCACTTAATTATGGGCATAACATACATTGAAACATGTAAGATAAAATAAATGTTTAGATAACTCCTTGTATTGTTGTTACTATTTACATAGGTAGTTTTCACCCTGTACATAATTTCGTTCATGCTTAACGTCATATTAGAGAAACGATGCTCAAACATATACCAGCAATTACCTCCTTCCATCCAATCTTCCAATTAGTGTTCCATATTCTTTAGAACTCATTCAACATGTCATTATTCATTCCAAATATACACTACCCCCTTTCCAGCCTTCCTCGTGTTTCTACACTACTCATTATTTATGCAGGGGGGCTCCTTGGTCACATAGTCGAATGCATTTCAATTAGCCTTGTTCCCAGGAATATATGGCCTCCTTGGCACACCAAATATATTTTCAGAGGCCCCAAGAATGGAAGTTGAAAGGAAAATTTTAAAGAGGAAACAATGGCAATAAAAAAATTCATGAAAATAATCATAAAACCGCAAAACAAAAGTAGCATGGCCATGTGTAAATTAGGAATCAAAATAGGCGAAAATAAAATATGCATTCAATTGTGAAAGAAGAGTGAAAATACAATATCTCCCAAAATCACCCATCACCATGGGTCCAACACTCTTGATGTCTTCCTCCATATATATATATAGTCCCTTCTTAAATGTTCCCCTCCACAATGCCACCAAGAAGTCACTTTTTTTTTTCTTTCCAGCCTTACGAGGTTTGTTTTTGGCCTTGTTAGTAGGACTTTTGTCCACATCTCAAGGGGTCGGAGTATGTTGTAACAAACCTTGAATACGAGACAAATTTTGCATTAGCATGGTATTCAACCTTGCAAGCGTTTGATTCTTTGCCTTACAACTTTTAACCTTAGCATTCAAGTTCTTGAAGGTTCCTTTTATTCTAAGGGCTTCCCCCTTTTTTTGTCTTGATGGACTTGGTCCATATCATGTTGTACCATGCCACTATCCATGCCTTCTTTTGGTTCCACTAATTCTTTTTATATGCTTCCATACACATTCAGTGGTTAGTCCATTAATAAAATATAATAAATAATAAACCATCTACTGCATTGGCATGCTACGCAAGGAAAGATACCCTACATTTGTCCACACATCTTGAAAATTCTCTTTATTCACATGTCTCAAACCTAGACACAATTAAACATATACATAAGCTTGGTTTCGAAATTCAGAGATACATATATGTTGATATAAACATGGTAACCATCATGCCATTGCAATGTTTTGAAGATAAATATTTTACTAAGACCATCACTATCAATTTTAAAATATCATCCTTCTCTATCAATCAACATTATAATTTTTTAAATATTTATCCTTCTTGCTAAAGTAAAAAATAGCCATTAAGTTCAACCTCCTTACTAAGGCTAGCTACAATAATTAAATCTAGCCTTTTTTCCAAGGCCAACAATCATGACATATGAAATATGAAGGTGGTCAGTTAGAAAGCCATACATCACATTATTATCTTCCAGATTGTAATTTATAATTATCACATTTAAAAATGAAACATGGATATGCATAAAATCTTCATTCAATACAGTCATTTCATCACAATGCTACACCTCAATATCCACTTGAACAAGTAAGAAATCATCAAAACACCTCACTTTCTAATGGAGTCAGATAACACCATGCCTCCAAGCCACTGAGGCTCTTTACAAAATAATATGCAAAACATGGGATTCACACACAAACACAAGGCACATAGGGATTTTCCAAATCCATCATGCCATATGAACATCCACATGCATATTCATTTGAAGTGTGTAAGAATATACCACTTAACCAGTAGTGCTGGAATGCTATAAACAATCATGCACAAAACAATGTAAGAAATTCTACCAATATTAGAGAAACAATAAGCATTCATGGTCATAGCCATTGACTATCTAGAACTTCAAGATGCCTAGTAAAAAAACACATGACCATTCCATTAAAAAATAATTCAAGCATCATTTCCATCTACATGAAATCCATAATTAGTGTTATAAGTAGCACTCAAGCATATTCACATTTAGCTATTACTCTACAAGCTCAAGCTCCACTCATCTCTAGAGGTCTAAGCATAGGCCCTTCTACTTTGTTAATCTTATAATAGGGCACCAATTTATTCCAAACATCTAGTGTTGAACATTTGCTCTAATACTACTCTGTAACATGTCCCCTTACCACCCACAGACCATATTAAGAGTAAAAAGAGGTAGTTACAATGTTGACCCAACCTTCAAAGCTCAGTTATGGAAATGGGGTCATTTTTCAGACTTTTCAAAACCCAAAATAGGAGTTGCCATTGTATTTTTCTCACTAATACATTTCCAGTGATATAAAATTTGCCTCAAACTAGCTACTAGATCAAAAGTTATGGCTAGTGAAATATTGGCATAATAGTCTTTTGCCATGTCCTCCTGACCTAACATGTGGCATCCATGTGTTCACCATGTGGCTATACAAATCCTAGCCATGTCACCTTTTCGTTGTATGTGTGGCATTTCTGTTAGTAGATGATATCATGGCCTATGCCACTTTATTATACATGAGCTCCCCTCATTTTGAACTACACACACACACATTTATTTATTTAAGTCCCTTTGTTGCACACATTACCACCTAGTGGGTTCCTCATTGCCACATCATCTTGGGGACAAAATCCTAGGAGTTTTCTTGGAAGCCCTCACCCAAAAAGCTAAGATGCTTTTACACGAAGCCTTCAGGTTTATGTGGAACACCCATGTGTAAATTAAATATAATAAGATCTCCCCCCCTTTGGGTAGTTATAACTATATGTTTGTGCCATATGGTGCAGTCATTGCTAACGAGAAAGGTTGTCACTTACTACACAATCCTGGGGAAAAATCATAGGAGTCTTCGCCATCGTCTCCATATAAGAATGCCTGGGTGACAAGGAGTTTACCTATACACCTATCTTATATATATATATATATATATATAATATATATATTATATATATATAATATATATATATATATATATATATAGATAATATATATATATTATATATACATACATAGACACACATGATATACCCACATGTAATCGGACCCTATTTTACTCCCAAGGATAAAATCTCGAGAGTTTCTTTTTGCATCTCCAATGAAAACTTCTAGGGTCTAGGGAAATAGATAGAGAATCCCTTCATGTTACTTGATGGAAAATTCTTCTGCCTTGGGACATAAATCAAAGTTATTTCAGTGTTGTCTCCTCTATATAATGTTAGGGTGAAATCATCAATCTATTTCGTTGGGGTGACCTCTACTGATGTCATACCCTCCACATGGCCTCCTATGAGAGTTCCATGTGTCACCTATTTTTAGCCCATTTGGACGTGCCAAACGGATGAATTTGGATTCCATGTGTGTCGTCACGAGGGAAACATGTCACCCTCCTTCCCTGTTATGTTTCATGTTAACTTGGGTCCCACCAAGGGTCAAGCCCCTTGCAAAACCAAATTTTCTTTATTATAAACTAATTTACTAAAATGGGTTAATTCATCATTTTTCCAAAGTCTTGGTCAATTCGTTATCAATTGGGAGCTCCTCCATGAGAGTCCTACAAAACCTCCAAGGTCCCAAATCTCTAAGGTTCATCTAATGGCTGAAATTCCCTGTGTCCACCAATGACTAATATCCTTCGCTTTCGTGTTCGATCACCACACTCTCATGTGGTTGGTTAAGGAGAAAAACCTTTTCCTTTAGAGTCTGATGGTTTCCAGCCCTTCCACATTGACAATTATTAATACATATGTAACGTGGCCATTTCTCAGGGCCTCTAATGCATAATATATATGAACACATATATAATCTCTTTCAAGCTATTCTACCTCAGCCTCACATAGTGATGTTCACTTTATAGTCAAAGGTATATGCATAAGTAATGCCTGGTTGGGCCAAACTGTTGCTAATCTTAGAAGGGATATATATATATATATATACCCCTTCTAAGCTTGGCAAGTATTTGGCCCAACCAAGCATTACTCATTCATATACCTTTTACTTTAAAGTGAAATTCACTATCCTTCCTGACCTTATAATGCCTCATGCCATCTTGGCTTGTGGTTGCAACCATATAATGGTAACATGCATATATATAGATAAAGGAGGCTATTCCTCCTAAGCTTACAATGCTTCAACCCAACTCGACTTACAACATATAATTGGTTATATGTCTATATATAAACAGAGATATTCATCCGAAGCTTATGGGTAAATATTGATCTGATATATATATTAATATATATATATATATATTATATATATATATATATATTATATATATATATATTTTATAGATATATATATAATATATATATATATATAATTAATATATATATAGTATATATAATATTATATAATTTATATTTATATATATATAATATATATATATATATATATATATATATTCCGAAGCAAAAAGCGAAACTTTTTATTAAGCAAATAAAAAGTTTACATTCTGTAAAAACACTTTGAGCAGACCTGAGAGCTCTCATGTTTGTTGATTTGATCTTCTTGACTGTAAAGCAGGAACAAAAAACTCAGTCCATATGACTGATTGTGGACGATGTAAGAGTCCTGTTACTGCTATAAATATACACTGTCTGGAAACTAACTCCCTTCAGGAGTATTTAGTACATATTTTGAGGAGCGAAAATGGGGCCTCCTTCAGGGAAGGAAAACGACCCCTTAACACAACTGTTTAAACAAAAAACAAACTTTTTTAAATATATATAAGACTGTCATGAGCAAAAAGATTTTAATTCTTCAGATTTGTAGAGCATCCCAAAATTTTATGCCCATGATGCTGCAACCAAAAAGTAAAGCCAAATCGCGATCACTGTGGGGGAGCAAAGGGGGCCCGATATGAAGAGAATGACTACCCCTGTCTGATTTCTACGATTGACCAGCTGCCCAAATCTTGCTGTAAGCCAGCCTTAGAAAGCTGATCTGCTTCCTCGTTTTTGTCCCTGTAAATGTGGCAGATGGTAATGCTGTTAAAAGATGACTTTAGTAACAAAATTTCTTCTAAAAGAGTCTTCAAAATCTGATTTTGACATATAGCATTCCCGTTAACCCATTTTATAACATTCAGAGAATCTCCGAAGATTTGAATTGATAGAATGTTTCTTTGGAGTAACCAGCAAAAGAGGAGGCGTAAAGCAGACAACTCAGCGTAGTTGTTTGTACCAGGACCTAGCCCTACAGAAGCTTTTAAGGAGTGGTTAGGATTTATATGAATGCAAAGTCCAGCACTGGCCTTGTCATGCTGGGATGCTCCGTCAAAATAAGCCCAAGGAATGCCCTCCTGAATAGTAACAGGCTTGTCACGGTTTTGAGGATTTTTAGTTTCAGGGGGCGGGATGGCAGAGTAAATGGCTGCATAATTTATGGAAATGGCAGATGTGGGAGTGTCCTTATCTTGAAACACACTTTTATTCCTCGCAAGCCATACTCCCCAAAAGAAAATAAGGGGAATATTTCTCATGTTTCCCTCCAGATAGTTTTGCCACCATTTCCTCCAGGCTTCTTCCAAAGGGACTAATCCCCACTGAGCCTTTACATTTAGCAGACAGGATAACTCCTCCCATATCTTTAAAGAAACTGCACAAGATGTAAAGAGGTGGCTAATTGATTCCCCTTCTAATTTGCATAATGGGCACCTCCCTGGCCCAACTAAAAACCTGGTTTGTAAGATATCCCAGGTTGGGACTTTTCTTTTTAGCATGCACCATAGGAAGATCCGGGCCTTTGCTGGGAATTTTAACTTCCAAATATTTTTCGACCACCACTCTGGCATTCCCCATCCTTTCTTTTCCATTAAGAAGGTGTAACCATATTTTGGGGAGTATTCGCCTGTTTTCCCCTGTGCCCACAACAGTATATTAGGTTCGTTTTTAAGCCTGACATTTGAATGATGGAGTTCTTTGATGAAAGAAACCCATTCGTTCTTCCATCTGATGTTTATTCCAAGTTATTCAGCATTTTTCCAAGCCTGCCCCCATATGGTAGAGTGGCCTACTTTCTCCACCTGGTTTAGAGTGAAAATTCCTTTACTATCGAGATGTCTGAGAAAACCAGGAGACAGGGCAAAGGCTTCATTACAACCTACCCAGGGATCCCTGCCAATTCTAATATGACTTCCATTTCCCACTTTCCATGCTAGACCTTGTTCAATCACAGAGAAAGCCTCCACCGTAGCCTTCCAGATGAATGAGGTATTCTTCTTTTTCTTTTCCTGGCTTCGAATCCAATCTTCCAAAGGAATTGGATCTATATATTTTCTTTTGACCACCCTTGTCCAAAGATTCTCCATTGAGATTAGTCTCCACCCTGATTTAGCTACCAGGGATCGACTGAACTCAGGGAGCCTCTTAATTCCCCATCCTCCCCATTCTTTAGGCCTAGCCAGCTTTTCCATGCCACCCAGGGAAGAACGGAATTTTCTTTTGATCCTGCCCATAAAAATCTACAGCACAACCTTCTAATTTTCTCCATTACTCCTTTGGGAATCCAGGTTAATGCAGCCCAGTATACAAGAATGGCTAACAAGACAGATTTAATGAGGGTCAATCTGTCGGCTCTGGAGAGCCATTTGAAACTCCAGTGAGAAATTCTGGCTTCTAGCTTTGCAATGAGCCAGTTCCAATCCTCTTTTTTATATGCTTCCGGCTTTAGCCAGAAACCCAAATATTTGAATGGGGAGTCCAATGGCTGAAGGTGGAAAGGAAAAATATTGGTCATCATGGATCTTTCTCTTCTGTCGAAATTTGCCACACAAACTTGAGATTTTCTAGAGTTTATCTGCATTCCAGTAGCTTTCAGAAAAAGATCAAAAATGCATTTAAACTCCTTCAGTTCATTATATGACCCGTTAGTGAAAATCAAGATGTCATCAACAAAAAGCAGATGAGTGATGTAAAGATTTATTGCTACCTCTATACCTTTTACCTTCTCCTCTCTTTTGGCTTTGTGGATCAATCTGCTTAGCCCTTCTGCCACTAGAAGAAACAAGAGAGGAGATAAAGGGCACCCTTGTCTAAGTCCTCTTTGGCTTTTGAAGAATGGGGAGGCTGCTCCATTGATCAGAATAGCAAAACTAACATTTGAGATACAACCCATAATCCAGTTGATGAAAGAATAGTTGAAGCCCAAATGAGTAAGCAGCATCCGGAGATAAAGCCAGTTGATTCGGTCATATTCTTTGGAGAGATCTATTTTAAGAACCGCACCCTTCTTTTTCTTCTGTTTGACACTGTGAATTACCTCCTGAGCTACTCCAATGGCTTCATGGATTTGTCTTCCATCCAAAAAACCAAATTGTTCCATCGAGATGTTTCTTGACAAGATCGGGACAATTTTGATAGCTATCACTTTGGCAATGATTTTATAAATACAATTACATAAGGAGATCGGCCTGAAATCTTCGAAGTTCTTCGGGTCATCCTTTTTTGGTATGAGAGCTATAAAGGTCGAATTAAAAGGCCTATAGACTTCTCCTTTCTGTCTTGATTCTTCGACTACATCGGTGATTTCAGAGCCAATCGAGTCAAAAAAATTGAGGAAAAGTTCAATCGTCCAGCCATCGGGGCTGGGGCTTTTGTCTTTAGCCATATTTTTCATAGCTGCTTCAACCTCCTCCTTGGAGACAGGAGATGATAGCTCTTCTGCTTCTTCCTCCTCGACAAATCTTGGAAAGCATTGAGTTGTTCTAATGACTTCTGCTATGGTGGCCTCTCCTGGATTAGAAAAGATTCTCTGAAAATGCATCTGACCCAGGCCTGAGAGGTCTGAAAAAGAGCTGGCCATCCTTCCTTCTTCATCTTTTAGGCTCCAAATGGTATTTACAGATTTTCTTCCTTTTGCAAAGTTGTGAAAAAAACTAGTATTTTCATCTCCTGATTTTAGCCAAATTGCTCTGCTCTTGAGCCTCCATTCTTCTTCCTTGTCCAAGAGAATTTGGTTTTGAAGCTTCTCCAGATGAAGAATTCTATCCTTTGAGGCCTGCGAGAAATATCCATCCTCCTCAATGCTCTCCAATTTCTTCAACTCCTCCCTGATGTTAAACAGCTCTTCGTTCTGTTTAATCTTCCTGTCCTTTGCCCAGGATATTGTCGCTTTCTTCAATCTTTTGAGGTTCTCCATAAACAGGAAGCATTTATCCTCTCTTGCATTTCTATCCAGATGAATCCATGTTTCCTTAAAAAATTTATTGAAGGATGGATCTTGAAGCCAGGAGGAATTGAATTTAAAGGGGGCAGGAGGTTTTGGGGGAGGGAAGGAGAGCTCCAAAAAAATAGGGAAATGATCTGAGTTGCCTACCTCCTCAACCCACTGCCTGAGAATAGGAACTTTCGAGATTAGGTCCTCAGATAGCAGAAAACGGTCTAATCTTTTGGCGATCTGATCCTCCCCTGTTCTTCTGTTCCTCGAGGTTGGCTTAAGTTTGGATCGGGGATGGATCTATGAGGCTGTTGTCCAAGAGAATATTGTGGAAGAAATTCGACAAAGGGTCTTCCCTAGCCGAAGGGCCCCAAGCCTCTGCCCTTCCCATTGAAAAGTTAAGATCACCCCCCACAATCAGCAGAGAAGAGTTCATCAATGACTTAGCCATCAAATCAATCCAGAAATTATCCCTTCCTAGACAAGGGCCATAAATGTTTACAATTAAGAGGGGATGGGAGAAATCTGGAGAGATAATTTCCATGCCCATAACATGCTTCGTCCTCCATTGATTAATGATATTAATTCTTCCTTCTTTAAACCCAATAGCAAGACCCCCCGAATGACGTGATGAATCAATTGCAGAAAAGGTCCATCCTGGTAGGAGAGTTTTTAGCATAGTTTCCACCTCTGGACCTTTCCCCAATGTTTCTTGGAGAAAAAGAATGTCAGATTTTGAATTTAGCAACCAGTCTCTCAGCACCACTTTCTTGGGCTTACTAGCCAAACCTCTGCAATTCCAGGAAGACATAATCATTTGATAACAAATTCGGGGGTCTGCACTGCTTTAAGAACCCCAGGGATAGAGTATTGTTTTCCATCTGCTACATCCAACTTGGCTTTTAGCTTTGCCTTAGAAAGGTCTGATTTTCTACCTCTCTTGTTCTTGGTAGAGCCATGAGAGGTCGACTGTCCTAAACCTCCAACTACACCAGACAGCTCGGGCTTTACTCCCATAGATCTAAGGTTATAGGGGCACAGGGTATGATGTACCGGGGAGACAAGAGGAGGCCACTTTTCTTCACATTCATATCAAGAGACGGCATGGCTGTCGAAATAGAATCTATATCATGAGAGGTCTTTGCAGATTCAGAGATCTCGGGGAGGACTTTGTTATGCAAGGGTGAATTTGATGGTGAAATATGTAAAGAATCTGAATTATGCTGAGGAGATTGAGAAGTAAATAGAGGGGGGCCTGAGCACATACACTTTTCCGGATTGCTGATTGGATCTTGAGCTGCCAATGCGACCTTTTCAACCAGCTCCTCTGCTTCCGCCAGATGTGGTTCAGTGTTCTGTGCCGTCTCTTGGATCTGGGGGTCTTCCGATGCTGTCCCTTTTTGAGTCCCCTCCATCTCCATTTCGACTGTGGTCTGATATGCTGTACCTTCTTTCACCTGGGAAGCTTGAGCGCGGTTGATAACTGGCTCCCTGAATACTGAGGTCCTCCCAAAATGCCTTCTTCTTCTAAACAGTGGGCAATCCTTTGCAAGGTGCCCATACTCATGACAGAGGTGGCATTTAAAGGGTAGGTGTTCGTAATCCAAGATCTGTTCGAACACATAGTCTTTGTATTGCAGGTTTATTTTTTTTCCTAAATCCTTACTCAGATCAAGGTTCACGAGGATGCGCGCCATCACTCTGTTCTTCATCTCCAGAAAAGACATGTCTGCCTCCAAGAAAGATCCCAATCTGTTTCCGATAGATTTAAAAACAGCTTTTGTCCATAGAAAGGAGGGGAGGCCCGGTGCCCTCACCCAAACCGGGAACACATCTGTGTTCTCTTTAATAGCATCAAAGAGGGGGCTCCATTTTTTCATCAGAACCGAAATGTTTCCTAAGAACCAGTTTCGTTTCAGCACCCACTTTGCCGCCTCCTTCTCTTCGAACCAGAACATGAACCACCCTTTAGCTAGGCATTGAGCCTCAAAACGAAGAGGTTCTTCAGAGACGAAACGTTGTTCTCCCCAAGCCTGTAAGACTTCTGGCGAAAATTTCTTACCTCTCGCCCTGCCGACAATGGTGCATTCTGCAACTTCTAGGGTTTCTTCTATAGAGAATTCCATGCCTAAGACTAAGTTCCCTTCAAGCTCCTGAGACCCAATCGGCCTTTGTGATTTTCTTTTCTCCCCTTTTTTCCTTAAATCTTCATCTGAGACCCTAGTCTCCTCAGGATCATCTATCCATTCTGATTCTTCCTGGTTCGTGCCTGTAGGGAAATCTACCTCCAGCTGTGACTGAAAAGGGGCAGAGGAAACAGGAGCGGGGATCTCTGAAGAGGGCTTACCAAGAGACACACCATCGAAACCCCCCAACTCTCCCACTGAGTTGACAAATGGAACTTCGAATCCTCCTGCTAGATTTTCTTCTAAAGAAGGGGGTTCTCTTGGCAAGGAAACCCTAGAGAGCGGAGGAAACCCTCCAGAAACCCTTGCTTTATCAGAGCCTGAAGAAAGGCCCAAATTTTCTATGTCTTCCAAGTCCTTTGAGGGAAAATTCCGGCTTGACACTGATTTACCCTTATTTGCAGAAAAAAGCCCGCCTATTGCCGATCCATCCGCTGTTGACTCCCCGAATGCCTGCTTGAGAAAAGCCTGGTTCCGGGATCTAATGGCTTTGATGTCGTATCCTTGTTTTGTTGCAGAAAGGAAGGGATTACCTCCTGAGAAAAAAACCCCGGATTCGACAGCTTGTGTGCTCCAAAATACTGCTCCATGCTTTGAGCTGAAGTATCCTTTCCCCACATAGAGAGGATGTCCTCCAATTCCGGGTCCAAACCCACCAATTCACTAGAGTTAACCATGGTTTAGGGAGCCGTTCCGAGTAAAGCGACAACAAACAGTCAAAATGACAAGCGCCCTTGCCCTAATCTCTTGGAAAATGGATAAACGGAAGAACCTGCAGCTTCAAAACAGGGGTATTATCTCCTAACAAAACGCTAAGACAAAACAGCATCAACCTCCAGTTGTCCGTCAATCGGGGGATGCTTTTCCTACGCCTGCACCTGTGCACGGAAGGCTTGTCTACAGTTTCCTAACCGTGTCCTGAACGCGATTCCGCCCGAAACCCTCGCCGCCAAACCCTATCCATCGCCGAAAAATGAGGTCTATATATATATATATATATATATATGTATTTATTTTGTTTTATATAAAAATGTTCTCTAGAGTTTACCATTCTAAATAAGGGCCTGATAGCAAACCATTTTATTTAGACATTCATTTATTTTAACAAATATTTTTCTACCTCCCTATACTCAGGCCATTTAGACCAATTTACAAACTCAAGATGAACACAGGAATGAACCCATTCATAAGAATATGCTTAAGTAACCTGCAACAAATTTTCATACAAGAATTACTTCCATTATTATTAATCTAAGTAGGTCAATAGTTTTTTGGCTAGCATACAATATTCAATACTAAGGAGAAGAAACAAGAGTTAACATATCAAACATACAAGATTTAACTATTCCTCACCAGCTGCATAGAGATTAATATTACAAATTTGTACAAAAAATCAACATTCTTCAACATAATGTAGGCATTGAACCAACATAGGAATTTCACCCATTCTTTGGATGTTACATAGGAATCTATCACTCTCACTCTTATAGGAAAAAAACATTACATGCATTCAAAATGGTATTTAAATAGCACAATAAACATTCATATAGCATTCACTAGCACATAAGGCATAAGAACACTTATGTTATAGTGAAATATTTGGAAAAAAAGATTACGACTCTAACTCTCCACCCAACTTTAGATGAGCTACGACCAATATTACTTGTAGTTGTCAACCCTGAGCTAGATTTCAAATATTGATCAAGAGTGATCAAAGGATATTGTCACGCATTCAACACCATCAACAATCCAAATATCGTGCTTTCTCCACCCAATAACAAAGAAAGTAAACACCCTAGTGTTTCCGCCCTAAACTAGGCACCCAAAGAACACTAGGACAATACAAAGCCATAATTTGAGATGAATTTCTTCTACTGGTCATTCTGTTATTCTCCTCAAGAAATGATTTTCCTTGAAGGCATCCCAATCCAAATCCACTTCTTCCCATGGTGGGAAGAAGTTTGACAAATCGAAAATGCGATGCTTTCATTTTCATGAAGTGGGCCATTATGCTACAAATTTTCCATAGAAGAAATACAATAAGGGTTCCTCTAAGGGATCTGATGGTGAGGCACTAGCCTCATAGTTTGAGCTAGATTTCTCTCTTATCGCATGCATGGTTTCATCCATGGTGGGATGTGTTTGATACCTAGACAGTGGAGCTTCATTCCATATGTCAGGTGACAAGAATCTCTACAAGATGGAGGTAGACGACTGTGCTGCTTTGAGTTCCAAAGCTGAGATGGTGTAGAGCCAAGATGTTGGCAAGCTATGGCATAGAAGATTGGGCCACTTGCACCATGGAGCCCTAAAGATCATTTAGTAGATTTCTATCGGATTACCCAAGGGAAAACTTGAGTAGATGAATACATGCAAAGGTTGTACCTTGGGGAAGTATCTGAAATCTTCCCTTCCGGATCGAGACATTAGAGCTTGAGAAATCCTGGAGCGCGTTCACTCAGATGTTTGTGGACCATTCTCTATAGCCTCCACCACTAAACAAAGGTACTATGTTATTTTTATTGATGATTTTTCTCGTAGATGTTGGATCTACTTTATGCAAAAGAAGGATCAGACCTTCTTGAGGTTCCGTGAGTTTAAAGCCTTGGTAGAGAAAGAATCTAGAGAGAAAATAAAAGCCTTGCATAACGACAATGGTGGAGAGTATGTATCCCAGTAGTTTAAGGACTTCTACACTGCAGAAGGAATTAAATGGGAGTCGATGGCACCCCATAACCCATAACCAAATGGGGTGGCAGAAAGGAAGAATAGATCGATTGTGGGAGCAGCTTGAGCGATATTGCATGACCAAAGCCTACCACTGCATTTGTGGGCTGAGGCATGCAATACAGCAGTATACTTGCAGAACAGAAGCTCGCACATATACTAGGGATGAAGACACCTATGGAGGCCTATTCTGGGAAGCGACCTAATGTAAGTCATTTTTGAATCTTTGAATCATCAGTTTACTGTCATGTGATCAAAGATGCCAAGAAGAAGCTAGACCCAACAGCTGAGTTGGGAATACTTGTGGAGTACACAGATACACCCCACAACTATCAGGTGTACCTGCCTTCCACTCAGAGGACTGTGGTATGCAGGGATCTGAAGTTTGACGAGCAGAAAGCCATGCAAGTGTCACTTGAGAGGGATCTCAAGTTGCATGCAGAGGAGGAACTTTCAATTCCTAAGGAGGAGGAGGTTCAGATTGATGCGGAGCAGCCACATGAAAAGGATCCAAGAGTGGAGACATCCACTCATACTAATACTTCCAGAGATGGGTAAAAATGCTCAAGGGAATCTAACAAGTTGATGCTAGATGTGCGGGAGAATGTGGGACAACCATATTCTCAGCACAGATAAAGGAGGTCGCCAGAGCGGTACACTGGTTACATGGCCTTGGTTGGGGAGTGTGTAGATTCTGAGCCTTCTTCATTCGAGGAGGTAGTGCAACAACCAATTTGGGTTTTTGCAATGGTGGAGGAGTACAACTCCATCATGCGGAACTGTGTTTGGGATGTTGTCCCAAAACCTCAAGACAAGTCAATGGTGAGTTCTAGATGGCATTACAAGGTAAAGCAGGTAGCTAATGGCAGTGTTGAGAAACATAAGGTAAGGTTTGTTGTCCAGGGTTTCTCACAGGTCGAGGGGATCGACTATGATGAGAATTTTGCTCTTGTAGCAATATACTCATCGATTAGATCGATATTGGCACTATTAGCTCAGATGGGGTGGAAGGTCCACCAGATGGATGTGAAGACAACATTCCTCGATGGGAAGATTGAGGAGGAGGTGTACATTGAGCAGCCAGAAGGTTTCAAGACCTTCTATTATGAGTCACATGCGTGAAGACTCAAGAGGGCTTTGTATGGGCTGAAGCAAGCACCCCTTGCTTGGTACACCAGGATCGATAGCTATTTCACCAAGTTGGGCTTCACCAAGAGCGAAGCAGATGCGAACCTTTACCACATCATGGTAGAAGGTAAGCCATTGATCATTGTTCTTTATGTCAATGATCTGATTTTGATAGGTGATGATCAGCTGATACAGTCTTGCAAGGAGGACATTGCAAGAGAGTTCGAAATGAAAGACATGGGTCTTATGTGCTACTTTCTAGGCATGGAGGTGTGGTAGAGAGATGGAGAAACTTTTGTATCTCAAGGAAAGTATGCCAATGAGATCCTCAGGTGGTTCCATATGGAGAATTCCTAACCCATGCAGACTCCTCTAGCTAGGAACTAGAGGAAGGAGGATGCTACTTCAGGTGAGGTAGTAGCTGCTACTATTTATCGGCAGTTGGTGGGTTCACTTATGTATCTGGTGAACACGCGACTGTTATAGACATTTTTGGGCACTGCACCCCAATCATAAATGTCAATAAACTAAGGGCTCCTAAGTCCCTAAAAGTTTTGCTTCACTGCCTAAAGGAACAAGGTCAGCTGATTACATCATCTCCCAGAAGTTCTCCACTAAAAACTACTCAAAAATGGTCAAAACTGGACCATACTGAATGCCCAGTGCAGAGGGTGTGATGCATATCACCTTCCCAGTGTAAATATGTGATGCATATTGAATGGCCCCTCTGTAGGGTGCGATGGGAGAGAATGGACAAATGGTAGAGACAATTTGCGAGGTGGAAGATCATGGAATCTTCTAGAAGCTTCCCCTCTGACACTTGCCTCTCTATTTTCGAACAAGGATGAGTAAGAGATCATCAGTCTCCAAGTGGAATCAAGAACTATCAGAGAGAGGACACTAATCAAAACCCTAGAAGATGACTCACCTCCCTACAATAATCTATATATGGATCCCTCATCACAGAGATCCAGAGGCTGGAATCTTGTATCTTGTAGAGAAGTGATGTTGGTTTTCTGGTGTCTATTCATAGTGGTGGGTGATCTAAGCTTTACTTGAGGTGAAGAAGGGCTTTCTAGTTGGAGGATGATGCTGGGTCAGAACATATGGTTGTAATCCTCTTGCTACTTTTCATCTTAATAAAGCTATTAAAGTTTCCCTCCATATTCTTGTATGTTTACTTATATATGCATTTGTATGGTTAACACACATCTGGTACTGTGTTATTTATGAATATAGATCTTTGTTCTTCGATAGTAGTATGTTGCTGTGATTCCACAGGTGCTCTTTGAAGCTGGGCAGATGAAGAAGAAGCGGCGAAGCTCTATCAGGAAGGAGAGGAATCAAGCAAGGAAATCAAGTGCAAGACTAAGGTTCGTCTCCTTGGTTCCACTCTTATCTATTTTCATAAAGGAAAACGAAAGTAGACTTTACTTGTTTGTTTCTAAGATAGCTACCAGTCTTAGTGGGAATAGCAGCATCCGAGTGGACATTATTCCCAGTAACAAAATGGCGACTCCGCTGGGGAGAAACTAGATTGTTTGTTAGCCTATCTTTGTTTCTTTTTATAAACTTACAGACGGAGCCTGAAGCCAAGCCAGCTAGCCTTTGAACTGCATTTGTTATACAAATTCAAAGTAGATCAATGCTGCTTCAGTCTATCTCCAGGTTTCGTTTATGAATTAAACAATCAATCTGCAAATAGTCTAATTGCCCTAAGTGGTGGCTCTAGTAACCTCCTTAGATCTACCCCTATGATTTACATATACTAAACATCACTTACTCGGCCTAAATTGCTGAATTGAATTGCAAATTGTGAGTAAAAACTCGTTCAAAGTCTTGCACTAGTACCATCGCACCCTGCCTTCAAGGTAGTCTGTATGCATCGCACTTCCCGAGTGCAGTAGGTGCGTTGCATGCTGAATACACAGTGTGACAGGTGCGATGGTTAGGGAAGGTTAACTTTACCTTCAGACTTTGGTTTTTTCCTCACTGTTTTTAGTCCTATTCAGGAGTTTTGCTGTCTGTGGTCAGTGTATTTCTGTGAAAACCCCCTTCTCTTACATTATTCCGCCTCCATAGTG
>APFE031561346.1:0-34571 GCA_000404065.3 Pinus taeda | reverse complement strand
CATACCATCAACTAATACCATGGGCCCATTACATTATTATTAACTACTTGTGGCCCCTTACATGACATGGGTTAACCACCTTATTTATTACTATGGCCCATCCCATTATTACATTATTACCTTGGGTACCTCCCTCGGTACCCCAAATTACCCCCCTAGGTATATAACATACTTACAACCATCAACCCCAAGCCAGATTCCAGAGTCCAAGGGGTTGCGTTCTTCTGGGACTAGCACACCATTTACCACTGAATTAAGACTTCCTTCCTCAATCCCACTAACAGGTGACTACTTTCTTAGTCAACATTGGGTGTCCAAAGGCGACCAACCTCACCCCCAAGTGAACAAATAGTGATTCACCCCATTCTAGAGAGTCCAAAATGAATTGCACCATTAGGGTGGTAACCACAAGTCTTCATTCTGGTCTTCATCTTCATTTGATCTAGGATGGTCTCTTCCCAAGATGTTATAGGGTTCCAGAGTCTGTTATCTTAACCCACAACCTCAAGGGGACCCAAGCTGTCATAGGGATCCAAATATTCCATCCCAACCCACAACCACTAGGGACCCAAGCTGTTACAGGGCCCTAGAGACCTTTGTCTCAACCCACAACCTCTAGGAACCCAAGTTGTTACAAGGCTCCTAAGACCTTTGTATCAACCCACAACCTCTAGGAACCGATGCTATTACAGGGCTCTAGGGATCCTATCTCAACCCACAACCTCCAAGGACCCCAAGTTGTTATAAGGATGTAGAGGGTATGAAATCAAACCACATCCTCCAAGGATCAGGAGTCAATCCTCTTCTCTTCTCTTCTCTTCAGTGTTGTCTGCTAGAATCTCTTGCTAAATCTTCCCCTCCATACCACTCTTTATTTGTATCTGTATCTCATCATCCTATATGAATGTTTCTCCCCCCTATCTCCTCCTACATCTCATTAGGGAAATTTTGAGGTCTAAAATGGGTCTCCTAGGAAAAATGTACAACCAAAATAAAATTTTAAAGAACCAATAAGATTCAATATGATGATGTTAACGATGGGAGATGATTCACCATTATTGGAGTAAAAAAGTACAAAGATTAAAAAATAATGAAAATAATAAAACCACTTTTTCAACTCATATTTTCAACTGAAAGCTATTAGTCCACAATTCACTCAAAGCTATCTAACTCAAATTAACTGACAATAACTCAATGATAGCTCACATCACACAAGTTAACTGACAACTGACTCAAGTAACTCTGAGACTAGATTTGAATTGACATCTTTGACGAAGGCACAAGTCAAAGAAGCCATTCATTTCTACATTTTCAACAAAACTTTCTATAGAGTGCCTCACATACACCCAAAATAAAACTCAAATTCAAAATATTTATTAGAACATTCCTAACCTCTCAAGTCATAAAAAAATACAGTAATATTAGAACAATTCTCTTTTTTCTTTTTGAATTCAAATACAATATTTTAGAAGAATCTAATTAATCTCTTCCCATTTTTTAAAGCTATACATAAATTATTAATCCATTGGTTATTAATCATCACCATCAATAATATAAAAGGTGTTGATTGATAGCATTAAATAGATTGGAAAATGAAAGAATAAATAACTTACATGCACATTATAATTATTTGACATAAACAATAATTAAAAACAATTAATTGCAAATTAAAACCAATTAATTGCAAATTAAAACCAATTTAAGAAACATGAAATTAAAAATATTAATAATAAAACTGGAAATATTAAGGATCTAGTTTTTTAATAAAGGTTGAGATTAGTACCTACATTCCAATCATTTTAAAAATCAATTATATATATATATAAATTAATTAGTAAAAGAAAGTTATATATATAGAAGAGGAATATTATAAGTTAATAATATATAATATATTATTAAAAGAGTTACCCTTGTATTTATTTTTTAATAAATAATAAATCACTTGGCATGCCATAGACATGCCCACTTTAATTGTGGTTTTGTAAATCGTTGTTTGAATTAAGTGTTAAATAATGAGGAGACATCATTGATGTGGGAGAGCTTTTCCATGTTTATGGCCACAAACGATGAATTTATATGAAGTAAATAAATTATTTAAAAACAAGTTTAAATAAATTATCCCATCAACACTTTTTTACAATATTTGGGATGGCATAGTTATAATTTTTTTTACAATCTTTGGGATGGTATAGTTATAATTAGAAGCTAGACCAGTCAAAATAGAAATAACTTGTTCTTATATCTTACCTTCCATCTCAATGATGGATGCATGGTGGTTTGCTTGGTGGTTATCCAATGTTGCGTAAACCTTTGGCATACTCCGAGCTACTTCTCCCACCATTCTTGCCTCCTGAGAATTGTAGATCTTCGGTCTGACATCCTGCTAATGTGGACAGTCACTTCTCCTGTGGTTCCCACCATAGGTCCAGCACTTGAGTGGTTATGAGCCTTCGATCATGGGTTGTGTTGATGTTGGTTGCTACACATTTCCCTTAACAACAACATTGACCTTCTGCTAAGACCTGTGGTTCCTACCACAGGTCCAGCACTTGAGTGGTTATGAGCCTTCGATCTTGGGTTGTGTTGATGTTGGTTGCTACACATTTCCCTTAACAACAACATTGGCCTTCTGCTAAGACTATCTTGTCTAAGTTGGGTGTTTCCCTTTTTTCTTTCTACATTCTTCCTAGAACAATGCCTATTTCATCAAGTGGTGTTTTTGGCTAGTCAATTAATTTTAATCTCATGCCTACACTTTTCTTGATCATATTAATGTTCTAACTTCTTAATCACATCCTTTAGGGTCTCGGGTTCCAATAATTCAATTTTAAATTTGAATACCATAGGTAGGCCACTAATGAGCCTATGAATTTTAACTTTCTTATCCTTGAGATATGGTACATACCTCAGTAGTCCCAAAAACTTTGTGACATATTCATTATTTCTCATCTGGCCCATTTTGAATTCATAGAACCCTTTTGCCTTATTTTCATAGTAGTTTTCATATAGGTTTCTCTTTGAATAGCTTCTCAAATTCCTCTCATGTCAACTCCTCGATAATGGCTTTAGTATTTGTAGTGTCCTATCTAGGGTGCTAGACTGGGCTAAATTTATTATCGACCAGGGTGCGTAGACTTAGAGGCGTGTGCCTAAAATATATAGACATAAAGGATCTAATCTAAGCCTACTCTTCCTAATTACAATGCTGTGATTTGATTCAATATCAAACTATCAACTAAATATCAACTAAGTATCAAACTATGTATCACTATTAACTAAGATTCAATTCATAAAATGTTGTGTTTCACTGTAAATAAAGATTTTGATCTCCTTAAAGAGACATCAAACATAAAACCTTTGTTCAGTGCTACTCAACATTCATGAACATTCATTAACAATCATGCAAAGTGAAAACGGTAAGCATAAAGTTCATGACAGTGCTTTACAAGGTAACCCTGGATCGAATCCCTTACAGGATATAATTCACGATCCAAATGATAGTCTATTCAAGCGCATGCATAAACATATAAACAACGCATTCATAAATACATAAATATAAACATCGATTTGATCACTGCACATATATATCAATATCAAATACCAATCAAATACTCTGACTGTAAACGCAATTAAAATGACACTGTAAACACAATTAAAATGACAACAGTATACCATGTACGCAGGGCCCGTCCATGTTCTTGGTATACTGAGCTTGTTATCCCGCGATCACCGAATCAAAACAACACACTGTGATTATAATGCAAGTCTATTTGTATTAAGTCGAAGCTCTGTTCATGAAGCAACAAGTAAAAACGTAATCGAACATACAACCGGGTTCAGAACTTATATTTACATATGGTTCACATCCCTTGAAAATGGATGTTCATTAATGAGCGGCTGTTGTCGCTTTTACCAAAA
The DNA here is from genome assembly GCA_000404065.3 of Pinus taeda. Taxonomy (NCBI): domain Eukaryota; kingdom Viridiplantae; phylum Streptophyta; class Pinopsida; order Pinales; family Pinaceae; genus Pinus; species Pinus taeda. Next base: position 30,653 of record APFE031561346.1, on the reverse strand, counting down.
CACAAAATGTTTCTATCCTAGCTGACACATATATAAAAAGAGGAAACAACTAAAAATCGATTTGGACTCTGACTGTGTGTTTTTTCTGCCTTTGTCGCTAACATGCCATAGTTGACCAGTCGTTGACTGTGCATGTAGGAGGGTTGTTTCCACTATGGGATAGGTGCTTCTCCATGCTTGGACATTCCGCTTTTCACCCATACGTTCCGCTCTGGCCTGGCTGTCATGCCACATGTCAAACAATAAGCCATTTACATGATGTTGGGACTTCTTGTAGTCATTTTGCCCAAAAACTCCTAATTTATTAACACAAAACCCTTAAATCAATTTAAATGCAATTCAATAACTATAAGACTATTAATTAATCAATTTCCAAGGCATCTAAGGGATAAATGATGAAAAGAGGTAGGTGATTGTCATATTTTGGGAGGGAAAAAGGGGTCATAGAATGGTACCAACATCTCTCCCCAACTTAATGAATTAGCATGTCCTCATGCTAACCCTGAAGTGCTTCCTTTAAACTCGATCCCTGCCTGTACCTCTGCTGCCTTGAGCAATGTGTCTACATTCTTTTTCACCTGGGCATCTTTCTGGTCATGGAGCTCTTGCTTTAGTCTTTTGTATTTTTCTTTGAGGGTCTTCTTTTGATTGTACCACTTGGTGGCCCACTTGCAAATATCTATTTGCTCAGCTTCCAGCTCATTGACTCGCTCCTTTAGCTTTTCATTTTTCTTTTGAATTTCTTTACTCTGTGCTCGGAGCATTTCATTTTCCTTCTTAATAACTTTCTCCAGCATGTTAGCCTCCATGAGCTCTTCCTTTAATTTTTCAATTTGTCTCTCTAATTTCTTCTGCTTATTATTGGGAGGTGGTGACCCTCTTTCCTGTTTGTTATTACTTTCGACCTCTATATCAGCTCCTGGGGGTGAATGACTTTCAACATCTACATCGGCTCCTGGCCCTGGTGGCGAATGGTCACTGCTCTGAATATCCATCTGTATAGGTGCATTGAATTCGGGTTGGTCTTCTTGCAACTGAATTTTCGATGTCCTTCTTGTTCTCCTTGAGTAAGTGGTGAAAACTTTGTCTTGTTCTGCCCTTTTAGCATCCTCCTTTCTCATTTGTCTAGTCCTTATGCTGCTCACAGGTGGGGGTATCTTGTTAGCTTTGGATGATGTTGGGATCTCCTCATCAATGTCCTTCATAAATCCTGAATTTTCTTGTGATTCTTCTTTGTCTTCCTCATCCCTTATTTGGTTGGCAGCTAAGAACTCCTTCCATGTTTTCCCTCTTCTTTGCATTTCATGCTCAATGAGAATTTTGAATAGACCAAAATGATATAAGCTCTTTTCTTCGTTCCCTTTATGCTTCTGGATGGTTTTTGACATCTTGGTTAGGCTCTGCAATAAGAAATATGGTAAACTGATGACACATTGTTTCTTTATGTGTAGCAACAACTTGATATGGTATAAATAAACAATGTTGTAGCAGCCTTCACAGGTTACAAACTTTTGAAGTATGTAAACCATTTCATCCCAAGGATGCACCAACCAACTTCTTGGAATGCCTTTCTTCCAGTTGACCGCTGAGACTCGGGACCTAGACATGAATTGGGTCCACGATTTCTCCTTGAATTTCTTGGTTTTAAAATAATTTTCCCCCTCTGGGCTAATCCCTATCGCTTGGGCGATGGTGTCTTCTGAAACCCTGAATGAGAAATTGCCTATCAGGGCTTTCTCCCCATTAAATGTGAAGGCGAATTGCTTAGCAACTTCTTCGTTGTTTCCATGGAATTTTTCCAAAAAGGGTAGCCACTGTATTTCCCTAAGAATCGAAATGTAGTCTTCATGGTACTGGGGGCTATCGAACACACTTGGCTCGACCCTATTTGTCATTTTGGCGGAGGGTCGATCTTCTTAACTTGCAAATTTAACAAAGAAGTTTGGATTTATTACCTGATAGCGTTGCTCCCTTAGTGTTCACTGTAATGCTGGGTCGACTGTTGTGTAGCTCGGTGAGAGTCGAAACCGGATGCGCTCACTGCCTTCGGTCTGTGGAGGTCACGGAGTTATACGCCAACATATGCAATCCTAAAAATAAGTGAAATGACCAACTTCCTTCTCCTCGGAGTGTGTTCATTTAAAAAAAAAAACAGAGGAACAATGATAATACCGCTTGCACAAATGCTATGATGGGAGCGCTGGAGGTGTATATACTACACTGATGATGGAGTCCCCTGAATCATTTGGGTGCGTCGGGTGGTAAATTCATCATTCGGCCGCATGCAAAATAATGAATAGGCCTGTTGTCTCTTTCCCTTATATAAATAATCTTTTTACTTTTTTTTTTAAATTATCACCACGTGTCCTGTTGGTACTCAGCCAATTGCAGGTGTGGACTTAGGAGGTTGGTATGGCGGTAGATGGCTGTAGGATGCTTAGAAAACATTGGAATGAAGGGTTAATGAATTTTAGAAGTAGGAAGTAGGTTGGAGTAGGGAAGAATTAGGGAGATAAGGGATGATGAGAAAATGCACCCTTGAAATTAATCATAACAGTCATAGCTATTAGAATTAACATTAAAAATTAATCCAAGAAATTAAGTGTTAAAAACAAGGAGCGTATTACACTGTTGTTTGACTGCTGTTGCATTGGCATGCTGAGTAGAGCTAGCTTTTTGACTGTTGTTTGATTTTCTTTGCTGTTCATAACAGGTCCCCTGAGGTAGGTTTGAATGCAACAGGTCCCTCTGCAGTGCTGAAGATGTTCATGCAATTCTTTATGTGCATACAGGTGCTGCTGAGCTTGGGTTCTTGATGAAGTCTTGGTCCTGCCTTTGTAGAAACTTGCTGAAGCGGTGTTGAAGCAATTTTCTTTTGAAATATCAATCTCCTAACAGGTCCCTTTCTGTGTGTCTAAATAGGTCCCATTACTGCTGGTGCTGGTAGCATGGTCTTCTTGGACAGAACAGGTCCCCCTGCAAAGTATTTATAACCAGGTCCCTCTAATATAAAACAATGACAAGACAACTTATTTATTGAAGTATGGAATATTGGAACAAACTACTTGGGAAATTTACAATGATGAGAAAAAAAAATTACAATGGAGAGATAAGAATACTGATGATTCTCTCCCCCACAAAAATTTTGACTTGTCCTCAAGTCATTATTTAGCTGAGACATTAAACAGTGAACAAAAGAAAGAGAATTCTTACCCGCCAATGAATTGGTTTTCAAGTAGGAATTTGGGGTTAGAGTGTGCCAGAGGCTGGTTTTCACATCTAACCCATTTTTTTTGTTTTATTTATTTATTTTTTTTTTTTAATTTCTTTTTTCGAGATTGAAAGAAAATAAACTAAGGCAGGGATACTGCAGCTGAGGGCTGCAGTATCTCAACCTCTCTTTGTTGAGATACTATGTGGAGAAAATCTTGCTTCCTGGTGGGCTTAGTATATAGTTTCAGGCGATGACCATTGACAGTAAAGGAATGACCTTCTCCATCAATAGTTGTGAGCTTCACTGAACCATTGTCATAAGCCTGAACAATTTGGTAGGGGCCCATCCCCAATGGGTGGTAAACTTGGCTTTATGATCTCTGAACTTAGAGTCAAAAAGTAGAGCCCAGTCACCTTCCTTGAACTACTTCTTCTTGATATGTGCATCATGCCACTGCTTCCTTTGCTTTTGCATGAGGATGGTGGTTTCCTCCGCTTGCTGCCTCATTTCATCCAGCTGGTTCAACTGCTGGATTCTTTCTTTTTGTGCTTGATCCAAGTCAATTTCTAAATCTGCAGCCGGTTTAAAAGTATGTATTTGGAACTCAATAGGGAGCATTACCTCTTTGTCGTACACCAACTGGTATGGTGTAAATCCTGTAGTATCCTTCCATGTGATTCTGTAAGCCCAGAGTGCATCTTTGAGCTTCTCTTCCCAATTCTTCTTGTTCATTGCAACAGTTTTAGTAATGATACCTTCCAAAGTTTTGTTTGTAGATTCCACCTGCCCATTGGCCTGTGGATGGTAAGGTGTGCTTTTCCTATGCTTGATTTGGTATTTGTCGGTGATCTCCTTTACCAACTTTGAGGTGAATTGGGTACCTTGATCAGTTACTATCTCCCTTGGCACTCCATAGCTGACAAAAATCTCTTCAAAAAGGAAATTGACAACTGTGTGTTTGGTGGCTCTTACCAGTGCTTTTGCTTCAGCCCACTTTGTGACATAATCAGTACATACTAAGATGTACTTCTTACCGTTGGAGGATGGGTTAATGGGTCCTATGAAGTCTAGAGTCCATTTTTCAAATGGCTCTAGGTGAACTTGTGGCTGAAGAGGCATCTCGCCTGTAGCTGTTGGCCTTCCCATTCTTTGGCAGCTGTCACAACTCTTTACATACTTCTTGGCATCCTTGAAAATGGATGGCCAGTAGTATCCAAGAGTAAGAACTTTGAACGCTGTCCGCTTAGCTGCAAAATGCCCACCACACGGTTCATCATGGCAAGATTTTAAATATCAATTATCTCATCATTTCTTACACATCTTCTAATGATCATGTCATAACCAGTGTAAAATAGATCGCCATTGAGTCATGAATATCTAGCACTTTGTTTGACTAGTCTCTTCCTTTCCTTTGCGGTAAAGTGTGGAGGTTCCCTTCCTGTAGACAAGTAATTATCCAAATCAGAATACCAAGGATTTACTATAGAAATGGCAAATAAATGTTCATCTGGGAATGAATCTTCAACTAGAACAACCTCACCTTGGTTTTGCAGTCTAGAAAGAAAATCTGCCACCTGGTTCTCTTTACCTGGTCTATCTAACACTGTGATGTTGAATTCCTGTAACAATAGTAACCATCTAGTAACTCTGCCACTAGTTATTAGTTTATTCATTAAATGTTTAATGGCAGAATGATCAGTATGTACAAATACTTCATAACCAGTTATGTAATGTCGGAATTTGTTCACAGCATATATGATAGCAAGTGTTTCCTTCTCTGTGACTGTGTAGTTTAACTCTGCAGGTGTTAGATTTTTGCTAATGAAGTAAATGGCATAAGTACAAGATTCTTCTTTTTGGCCTAATGATGCACCCACTGCAGTGTCAGATGCATCTGTAAAGATATGAAATGGTAGGCTCCAATTAGGCCCTCTCAAGACTGGTGCGGTTGATAACTTATTTTTGAGCAGTTCAAATGCTTGTTGGCAGTTCTCATTCCAACTGAAAGGTACATATTTTGATAGAAGTTTAAACAAAGGTAAAGCTATCTTACTAAAATGCTCAATAAATCTTCTGTAATAGCTTGCATACCCAAGGAAACTTCTTACCTCTCTTTGATTCTGTGGTATTGGTAAATCGACAATGATCGGGATCTTTGCTGGGTCAACTTTGATCCCTTGAGAAGAAATATAGTGGCCTAACACTATCCCTTCGTTCAACATCATAAAACACTTCTCATTGCTGAGGGACAGGTTAGATTCAATACATCTTTTCAAAACTCTCTCAAGGTTTTCTAGTGCATGTTCAAATGAATTGCCGTATAATGAAAAATCATCCATGTAAACTTCAACACAATCATGAATTAAATCAGCGAAAATAGCTAATACAGCTCTCTGAAATGTAGCTGGAGCATTGCAAAGTCCAAACGGAAAAAAATTGTAAGCATAAGTCCCCCAAGGACAGGTGAAGGTGGTTTTGTCCTGGTCTTCTGAGGCTATCCTTATTTGGTTGTAGCCACTGAAACCATCAAGAAAAGAGAATGATGATTTCCCAGCTAGGGTGTCTAACACTTGGTCGATAAATGGTAGTGGAAAATAATCTTTAAGTGTGGCTTTGTTCAGTTGTCGGTAATCAACACAAATGTGCCACTTACCATTTTTCTTGGGCACTACAACCAATGGGGATACCCACTGACTGTCAGAAATAGGATATATGAAATTAACTCTCAATAATTTTTGCAACTCTTCTCGGACAATATCTTGGAGCATGGGGTTCATTCTTCTTTGTGGTTGCCTCACTGGTTTGATAGTGTTATCTGTGTAAATGTGGTGAGTGCATGTGTCCGGATGAATGCCATGCATATCGGTATAATCCCAAGCAAAGGCTTTCTGGTATTTCCTCAAGAGTCAGATTAATTTCTCTTGCTGAGATGAGTCTAGATGATTGCCTATGTTCAAAGTTTTCCCAGGACTAATCTCTATAACCTGACTCTGTGTGTTGGTGATGGATTGAACTGGAAAGATGTCGTGAAATGTGGTTTGCAAAGATTGAATGGTGCACGTTTCCTGAAAATTTTGAGCTAAAAGTACATCTGCAGCGTGATATTGGTCATGTCTCAAATTTTCGGAAATATCTGGTTGAGAAAGAAATAGTTCTACCAAATCATTATTGTCTTGTTCATGGAAATCATAGATTTGGTCAATGCTAAAAATAGATTTTACTTCTTCTTTATCATTGAATTTATCATCAAGCCACAAATTATGTGTTACTGTTGGTGATTGTGCCAATGGGTAGAGGGTGAGTTGTTTTCTTTCAGTCCCCCTCGAGATGATCATGTTGCCAGATCGACATCCTATAAATGCATCAACAGTCGCTAACCATGGTCTACCAAGAATGATAAGGTGCCCTCCTAAATTGGATTTGGGTTGGAGGACTAAAAAGTCCACCGGATACTCCCAAGAGTCCAGTGAGACAATTATGTCTTCCAAAATCCCTTCAGGAATCACTTTATACCTATCAGCTAATTCAAGAACAATTGTTGTATGTTGCAAATTTGTAAGCTGGAGTGTTCTCATGGTTTCAAGAGTCATGACATTAATTGCGGCGCCAAGATCTATCAAAGTGTTTGGAATTTGTATGTTGTTAATAATGGTGGTTACTTTGGGAATGCCAGGATCAACATACTTCTCTATGGAAACGGTATTGGTCATAAGGCCTGCTAAATGTCCTATAACATGAATGGTTTGAGGATCAATCCTTTTCCTAGAAGGCTTCTTGAGGCACATGTCTTTGATGGCTTTAGTGTAGATAGGAATGTCTTTTATAGCTTGCAGTAGCGTGATTTTTATGTAGACATTTTTAAGCTCATCTAAGACAACAAACTGTGGTATAGACAATGGAGGTTTGATTTGGACCAATCGGTCTGGAAAAGGTGGATGCAATGGTTGGATTTGCTTATCTCTGGTATCATCGTTTGATTTCTTTTGATTTGTCATTTCATTTTCGTTTTCTATGTTTTCTTCTCGCCTATCTGTTATTGGAGAATCTTTCTAGAGTACCTTGCCAGACCTCAAGTTTATGTTTTGCAAGGGTAGTGTGGAATATGAAGTTCCCTCTTCTACATTGTAGGTTGGCCTCTCTGCTCTATTATTCGGATTTGGGACAGTTTGAGCAGGGATTTGTGTGGGTCTGGAAGGTTGTGAGTTAGCTGGAAATTGTAGTTGTGGTGGATTTATTGGTGGAGGAGCAGGCAATGCTTGTTGTGTAGGTTGAGGTGGATAAATAGCTTGCTGAGGATACTGCTGATATGGTTGAGAATTTGATGGATACGACTGATGGTATTGTTGATATGGTTGTGAATATGGTGGGTATGGTTGAGGATATGTATGATAAGATTGAGAGTACTGTTGAGATGGTCTCCATTGTGGTTGTGGGTTGTTTTGGTGCTGCCATGGCATGGGTACATTCCATGAATTCTGTGCATACATTTGATCATTCACATGAAATTGCAAGTTTTGATTTGGGAACATACCTTGAGGTGCTGGCCTTGGCTGCCATGGTCTTTTTGCACCCATGTAATACATGTTTTCCATCTCTGCATTGGCTTCCATGTTATAGTTCTGCAAAACCTTAACTTTAGGACAATTAAATATATCATGATGTTGAGTACAGAAAGCACAAACTTGAATGTTTTATAGTGGACAGTCCTTTAATGCATGTTTCTTCCGGCACTTGGGGCAGAAAATAGCCATTACCTGATCTTCAGCTTCTTGTTTCTTTTTTGATTTTAGAGTGTCAATTTGGTTCCCTATTGTGCTTAACAAATCTGTCTTAAATTCTTCTAACAGATTTCCTATCTCAACCCTTGTGACACTTGTTGAAGCGGATTTGGTGACCTTGGATGACAGGGTTCTTTTTCCCATTTTAGCTTTACTCCTTGAATATTTTTCGCAAAGATCAGCGATTTCTTCAAAGGGTAAAAAAGAAATGTCACCTTTACCCATCAAGTTGAGGTCATCCATGTATTCCTCTCGGATACCTTTCAAGAATATTGTGCGGGTCAGATCAAGAGGCATAGTTCGGTGTTTAGATTTTTGTAGGTTGTAGACAAACCATTCCAAGTATTCCTCTAAGGTTTCATCCTCTTGTTGGCTCATTCTAAAGATGTCATCTTTAGAGTCTTTGGATCTGCAGTAGGGTTGATATTTCCTTAGAAATAATTTTCTCATACCATCCCAATCAGTGATAGTATGCTCACCAAGCCCCATGAACCATCTTAAGGCTGATGCCTTTAGTGTCGCTGGAAAAAGTCTGAGCCTATGGGCATCATCAGTATAGCCATATGTCCGACATACAATGTCAAACTCGAACAAGAATGAGTCCGGATCTTCTGAAGCCATACCATAAAAGTTAGGTAGCACTGATGGGGGTATGTTTTTCATTTTGATCTCATCATCCTCCTGTGGTTCATGTATGGGAAAAGGAAAAGTTGACTCTTCTTCATCTCTCTGTCCTTGATGTGGCATTGATCCATCTCCCTCAGCCATCTTAGTATATTTCTCTGTATCAGAGTCACTTGTTTCAAAGAGGTGATTAAGGTAAGAGTGTTCAGTCTCTGGGGAGTGTTCAGTCACTGTGCTACTTTCTCCTTGTATGGCAGACCTAGGAAAGTCCCTCTTCTATGATTTATGTATGAATAAAGTTTGCCTTTCGATGAGAGTAAGTCTCTGCCCTGATTTTTGTTTATCCTCTAATGCTTGAATAATGTTTTCCTCAGCTAGTGTTGAATTCTTTACAGAGTCTGCTCCTGATGAGGATGGGTTAGTTTTTGAATGGTGGGGGGTTTTTATGAATCTACCCTGATTATCTCTAAACCTAGGCATAAATGAACATGATTTTAATTGTGTTTTTGTTTATTTTTGTTTATTGAAATTTTTTTCTTTTCAATCCTTTAAGTACACCTCCCCGCCAACGGAACCAAAATGTAGTGTACTATCTAGGGTGCTAGACTGGGCTAAATTTATTATCGACCAAGGTGCGTAGACTTAGAGGCGTGTGCCTAAAATATATAGACATAAAGGATCTAATCTAAGCCTACTCTTCCTAATTACAATGCTTTGATTTGATTCAATATCAAACTATCAACTAAATATCAACTAAGTATCAAACTATGTATCACTATTAACTAAGATTCAATTCATAAAATGTTGTGTTTCACTGTAAATAAAGATTTTGGTCTCCTTACAGAGACATCAAACATAAAACCTTTGTTCAGTGCTACTCAACATTCATGAACATTCATTAACAATCATGCAAAGTGAAAATCGTAAGCATAAAGTTCATGACAGTGCTTTACAAGGTAACCCTGGATCGAATCCCTTACAGGATATAATTCACGATCCAAATGATAGTCTATTCAAGTGCATGCATAAACATATAAACAGCACATTCATAAATACATAAATGTAAACATCGATTTGATCACTGCACATATATATCAATATCAAATACCAATCAAATACTCTGACTGTAAACGCAATTAAAATGACACTGTAAACGCAATTAAAATGACAACAGTATACCATGTACGCAGGGCCCGTCCGCGTTCTTGGTATACTGAGCTTGTTATCCCGTGATCACCGAATCAAAACAACACACTATGATTATAATGCAAGTCTATTTGTATTAAGTCGAAGCTCTGTTCATGAAGCAACAAGTAAAAACGTAACCGAACATACAACCGGGTTCAGAACTTATATTTACATATGGTTCACATCCCTTGAAAATGGATGTTCATTCATGAGCGGTTGTTTCCGCTTTTACCAAAACACAAAATGTTTCTATCCTAGCTGACACATATATAAAAAGAGGAAACAACTAAAAATCGATTTGGACTGTGACTGTGTGTTGTTGCTGCCTTTGTCGCCAACATGCCATAGTTGACCAGTCGTTGACCGCGCATGTAGGAGGGTTGTTTCCGCTACGGGATAGGTGCTTGTCCATGCTTGGACATTCCACTTTTCACCCATACCTTCCACTCTTGCCTGGATGTCATGCCACATGTCAAACAATAAGCCATTTACAGGATGTTGGGACTTCCTGTAGTCATTTTGCCCAAAAACTCCTAGTTTATTAACACAAAACCCTTAAATCAATTTAAATGCAATTCAATAACTATAAGACTATTAATTAATCAATTTCCAAGGCATCTGAGGGATAAATGATGAAAAGAGGTAGGTGATTGTCATATTTTGGGAGGGAAAAAGGGGTCATAGAATGGTACCAACAGTATTCTTCAATTCCTCCCACCGATGTCAGTTTTTCCTTTTACGTTGTAAGGGGTGACTTTGGTTTTCATATTCTTGGAATAATCACGTATCCTAAAGAACTTCCTTATCCCTAGTAGCCATGCTGTAGCGTCATCTTCCTTCTTCACATCCTCATCAAATGTGGTCGACTTTTCCTTTTTAAATTCTTTAGGCATATGCTCCTTTTCCTAGCTCTCTGAGTAGCAGAACTAGAAAGTTTGCTTGAGCAAGGCAATTTTATTCTAGCCCTTCCTCCTAGAGTACTCAAAGGTTCTCCCCTTGGTTTAGTGTCCTCACTTCCCTACCTGGGCCTCTTTCTGGGTTCACCACCATATGCTCGATTCGTGTTTTCTTCTAACTCACGAAGGCTTTTTTTTTCTATGATTGTTCCTCATTTTAGATTGCCTTTGCCTCTGCTAGTTTTAGAGACTTTGTAGGACGACTGCATTGATCTCAACCTATCTCTCTTGGGCTCTTCCCAACCTCTCATTAGCAACCTTAAACCTCCTCACCTCATCCCAAATAATTCTCAATGTGTCCATCCAATTCAAGGAGTGATTCCCTCCCCCTTGCCATATTGATATCTATTCTTCATTGGTTTTGACTCCATCATTGTCATGCTAGGACTGATCGGAACTATATTCATCCATTTTGGTCCTCAACACTGTATATTTTCTATGTTATGTTTCTTGTGATGTGTTTTAAATCACACACATTATTAGAAATTTTAAAACATTAACGAAACACAAAATCAAGATCATCAGTTTGCATTCATGGATTTGTCATGGGGGTTCCTACAATAACAAACCAACCATGTTAACGTACAAGAAATTTACAAATATACATATAAGACATTTACTGTTATGAAACCAGCTCACAAAAAGATAGAAAAGAGAGATCAACGCCTTAGAATTCAGCCTCTTCGAGGGGGCAACCTCCTTTACATTACACAAATGAACAATTCTTGGATGATTCAAATGACAAGACCTCCTTTCTATATATAGGAGTCTAAGGGGTCATAATATAATCAGAGCCAACATAACAATAATAATGTAAGGGCATAATAATAACAATAGGGGGCTTCTATGGGGCACAATAGTAACAATATGGGCACTACATGGGTACATCAATTTAATAAGGGGGTTGTACTAATAACAATAAGAGGTTACACTAGTAATATAGGGGCCTAACATGCCCTTCTCCTTCAAAAAGTGTTGTCCTCAATGCTTGAGTAGTTCTTGATGCTTCTGTATAAAATTCTTGTCCTCCCATGTGGAATCTTCAGCGGGTAAGTTCTTCCAGTTGATGAGGTACTCTCAAATTGATCGATTTCGTAGCTGTCGGGTTCTTGTTTTTGTGACTGCTCCAGGTTCCAATATTATTTTTCCTTCCTCTTAAATTTCTAGCAATATTGTTTGAATTGGGATCTTTTGCAACTTTTGAATAAGTGGCCATACTTCTTCCTCCTTCCATTCATCCCTTGCTTCGTTTATCCAATCTGGTTGGATAATAGAAATAGCACAAAACAATGCTTCCACATCCTCATCCTTTCTTGAGAGTGCATCTGCAACAAAATTTTGCTTCCCTTTTCTATAGATGATGTCAAAGTCATAACCCAACATATTTGTGACCCAATTTTTTTGTTCTTCTAAAGATAATAGTTGTTCTGAAAAGTATTTAAGACTATCATGATCCATTTTTACCTTGAAGTGTCTTCCCATTTGGTAAGGTCGCCATTTCTTAAGTGCATATAGTATTGCCAAAATTTCCTTCTCATAAATAGCTTGCTTGAGATGTAGCAGTAAAAATACCCAATCACCTACATTAAAATTTTTTTCACTAAGATGTTGATCTACCTGTTGTTTCATTCGATTTTGCACCAAAGTGGCGTTATCCTTTAAAAGTTGGAGAACTTGTTGTTGATGCTTGATGTGATCTTTCGCTGCTTGAACCTTTTTCTTCTTGATATGTCCTTCTATCTTTATAGTTTGAGGAGCGGTAATTTCTTCCAATCCTTTACAAGATATGCTCAGATTCATTTCTTGATGCTCGATGTGATCTTTCACTTCTTGAACGTTTTTCTTCTTGATATGCCCTTCTATCTTGATAGTTTGAGGAGTGGTAATTCCGACCAATGAATTACAAGATATGGTTGGATTCATTTCTTCTTTGTCAATGTGATATTTCACTTCTTGCACCTTTTTCTTCTTGATATGTCCTTCTATCTTGAGAGTTTGAGGAGTGGTAATTCTTGCCAATGCTTTACAAGATATGGTCTGATTCATTACTTATTTCTCTGGGGTTGGGTCCTGGCGTATATCCTCTTCTTTTGATGTTTCTTGATCCTTTTCTTCCTCCTCTTCATACTCTATGTAAAATAATTTCTTCTCAGCACACTTATGACCTTTAGTGCATTTGCTATCACAATTGAAACAAATCCCTTTTTCTCTTTTTTCTTCCAATTGTTTTGGTGTAACCCTTGTAGGTTGTGGAATGCTAGAAGAAACAACACTTCCATCTTTATAGTTGTGAGGGGTAGACTTCCTTGTTTCCATAATTTTACTTTCCACTATGTAAAAAGGCCCTTTTACTCTTTCCAATTGTTGTGGTGTTTCTCTAAAGAAGGTGTTGCTCTTTGTATCCTCATAATGTGTTATCATTTCCTCTGTGAAAATTGACCGTGTAATAAGTTGTTTACAAGAACAAAGCCCTTTATACCCTAAAATTGATCCGGTTCTAAATATGAAGATGCAATACATACCTTTTGTAATAGTGGTACACCATGTAGATCAAAATATTGCTCCATATGAAGTATCCAATTTACTTGATCCTTGCCATCAAACTTCCTCATCTTTTTTTTTCTTGATTTTAGGAGATTGATCTTGAAACTATTATAACTCTGTAATTTCAGTTCTTTAAGTTTTGAAATTGTGAGCTGCAGTAGCCCTCTGTGTCCTCTTTTGAATGCCACCAGTCTGATCCAAATTAGATTCTCCAAGGAAGAGTTATGCCAAATCTCCCACAATGACCTGATTATAGACTAGTTCAGTAGAGCGAACTTGTACGACGTGCCACGTGTCACTGTTTCGACCTTTGGCTCTGAAAAATATATACAAGAAACTACAGTCCGTCCTCTTTCTGTATCTTATTACGAAATTTCAATCCGATACTCAGAGAGAAAGTTATGACGATTTTCCCCAGGTCACTTGTTTGGAATGTAATTTAGGAGTCTGCAAAAAGACCAACTTCCTTAGATCATATCTCCGCAAATATAGCGCGAAAAGATCTGAAATTCGGACCTAAGGTTCAATGCAATTTTGTCTCAACTGGGTTTCTTTTTCGCTTCTGAGACGTCGCAGAAAAAATGTTATAGCGAAAATTCCACGATGACCTATTAGGAGCAGCGAAACCCTAGAATCCAAAGCTCTGATATGAAATGTTATGGAACCAGCTCACAAAAAGATAGAAAAGAGAGATCAATGCCTTATAATTCAGCCTCTTCGAGGGGGAAACCTCCTTTACATTACAAAAATGAACAATTCTTGGATGATTCAAATGACAAGACCTATTTTCTATATATAGGAGTCTAAGGGGTCATAATATAATCAGAGCCGACATAACAATAATAATGTAAGGGCATAATAATAACAATAGTGGGCTTATATGGGGCACAATAGTAACAATATGGGCACTACATGGGTACATAAATATAATAAGGGGGTTTTACTAATAACAATAAGGGGTTACACTAGTAGTATAGGGGCCTAACATTTACAAATATATGTAACATCCATTTGATTGAGAAATTGGTACATAATTAATGATAACAAAGTATTCACAACCATAATCATGATCCCATCAAGCTTTTAGCCATCTACTAACTTACCTTAGCACAATTTCATTAACATACAATAAGCACAGTCGAGACTGACTCAGTACCCTATAATTACTCAATAAAATTTACTTGCTTTCCCATGAAAAAAATCCATCCAATCCAAATATTGAACCTGGATGCTCCGATACCAATTTGTAACACACCCGACCCCTTCGTTTCACATTTAAGGAATGGGTTAGTTTTTTTTTTTAACTAACTCAGTGCAACTCCAAGACCCCAACAAAATTTTAAATTGAAATTCAGAGTCCCCTTCAGAATCTCAGTCTTCTGGTTAGCGTGTCATAACTATGGGATCATTAGATCATCCTGAACTCTCTAGCTAACATTGCCCCAGGAATTCTACCTTCTAGGTGACATGTCACGCCTTCGAGACCCTCAGCACATCCCAAACTCTCAAGTTGAGGTCCCCGCTGGAAATCGACCTTCTGGTTGGCATGTCATGACTCTAGGACCCTTAGATTGTCTCAAAATATCAAGTGGAGGTTCCCCCCAAAATCTGACCCTCCAGATGACGTGTCACAACTCTACAACGATGGCCAACTCCCCCTCCAATCACTTTCCGCATGGGTGTGGGTTTGATCACCCATCCTCTATCCATCCCATTACCTTAGCTCTTCCAATATTGTTTTCCACAATGGTTATGGGATTTCAATATCCCATGATGCCACGTAACTGTCCATACATTATCCATCGGTGTCCCTATGGGCTCCACAACCCCAATGCCTATATTAAAATACTTCCAAGTTAATTGCGCCAAGTGATAAAGAAGTTCTTCGTCAACCAGTGCATCATCAACTAACTATCCCTGGTACCCACAGTTCCCAACAACATTCAACCATTCACGTTTATGAGGTTTCTGATCTCCAAGGTCTAACCATCTCTCGAGTGATGTCATTTCAACGTCATTCGCATTCACACCATGTGTCGACATGCAAGAGGTCCACATGTGACCTATATATGGCTCATGTGGGTACCCAAAAATCCCAAACTGTGTGTCACATGTCCTTCAAGACATCATGCTAACATCATCTCTACTTGACGATAAGTCACCATCTGGTTTAAAGAGAGAGAGGAATCCCTTGGCGATTGGGTTTATATTTGGTTTTACTTAGTGAATGGGAACCCTCAAACTTGGAACCCTTCAAGAAATTTTTTTCACAACACTCCAAGGTTCCGACCTTCTAGATTTCCATTGTGGCCACCTCTGACAGCTTCCCCACCTTACAGATCTGAGTGATACAAGAAGTTTTCGTTGCCTTATCTCAACATATCCCCAACACCATTTATTGTTGAGCGTCTGGCTCTAAATTAAATTATTTTTCAGGATTTAGGCTCTACGAATTTTCTGCCCCATTGTTCTAACCAATCACATGAGGAGGAATCTGGTTCCACCAATCACAATCCTCCCTTGACTAGGGTTTTAACAGTCCAAAGGATAAGGTTATCCCTAACTTTCCTATAAGTTCATGCCCTCACTCCTCTGTGCCACAACAAAGCCTTCCTTCTCATCCCACCATGACTTAGTCAAGGAACCTTGAATCTGCATCACATAATGTCTTAGAAGGAGATATATACAACCTCCTTGACTACAAGATTTGCCACCATATAGGCTTCTTCAAGTCAGTCCTACCGATTTTGGCTCTATCTCAGGAATCTAGTAGACTCTGAGACGTGCTTCACAGTTTCATGACGATGTCCTTGGTTTCTTAGGGCGATCTAAGACATTATCCCTTCTGACCTTGGGTGATAGATTCTCCATTGGGTTCTTGGCCCATGAGTCTTCCCTTCTCACTAGGAGGGAATGCCACCCAATATGGCATAGGAGATCCTACATCGCTTACCTACCATGGGATTGGTGTGTACTTACCTACCACATATGCAAGCATAATTAACACAATGTTGTCCCTAAATACGAAACCATTACCTACAACACAACGACATAATTCATTAGAAGATGGATGAATACACAAATACTTATCTTTGGACTTACAAGGAAACTGCTTCCCAGAAAAGGAATCTCCACCCAACTATAGACAACTACAACCATAATTACTTGCAACCATCACCCCCAAGCCAAATTTCAGAGTCCAAGGGGTTTCTTTCTTCTGGGACTAGCACACCAACTACCACTGAATTAGGACTTCCTTCGTCAATCCCACTAAGAGGTGACTGCTTTCTTGGTCAACATCGGGAGTCCAAAGGTGGCCAACTTCACCCGTAAGTGCACACATAGTGATTCACCCCATTCTAGAGAGTCCAAAATGAATTGCACGATTAAGGTGGTAACCATAAGTCTTCATTATAGTCTTCATCTTCTTTTGATCTAGGATGGTCTCTTCCCAAGACGTTATAGAGTTCGAGAGTCTGTTATCTCAACCCACAACCTCTAGGGGACCCAAGCTATTATAGGGCTCGAGAGATTCCATCCAAACCCACAACCTCTAGGGACCCAAGCTTTTACAGGGCTCTAGAGACCTTTGTCTCAACCCATAGCCTCCAAGAACCCAAGTTGTTACATGGCTCCTAAGACCTTTGTATCAACGCACAACGTCTAGGGACCCAAGTTATTAGAGGGCTCTGGGGATCCTATCTCAACCCACAACCTCCAGGGACCCCAAGTTGTTATAGGGAATTAGAGGCTAGCAACTCAACCCACATCCTCATGGGATCGAGAGCCAATCCCCTTCTCTTCTCTTCTCTTCTCTTCTCTTCTCTTCAACGCTTCTTGCTAGAATCTCTTGCTAGATCTTCCCCTCCATACCACTCTTTGTCCTCTTTTGTATCTCCTTGTCTTGTATGAATGTTTTTTCCCCCCTATCTCCTCTTGCCTCTCATTAGGGGAATTTTGAGGTCTAAAATGGGTCTCCTAAGAAAAATGTACAACCAAAATAATTTTTTAAAGAACCAATAGAATTTAAGATGATGATTTTAACCATGGGGGATGATTCACCATTTTTGGAGTAAAAAAATACAAAGATTAAAAAATAATAAAACTATTTTTTCAACTTATCTCCCTAAGATTTTACTCAAATTTCGAGTAGGAGCACTTGTTGGATGCAAAATTTAATTCATCATCCAAAGAGTACCCATGTTGCATACTTTTGATGGACCCTCCTACACAAAAAATGAGAAATAAATGAAAAAAACGTGATCACAATCGCGTTTTTCATGTATTTCTTATTTTTCATGTAGTGGGGTCCATCGAAAGTATGAAACATGGGTACTCCTTTGATGAGGAACCAAATTTTGCATCCAACGAGTGTTTTCGTTCGAAATTTGAGTAAACCCATAGAGTGATAAGTTGAAAATACAACTTGAAAAAATAGGTTTTTCTTTTTTCCCCTTAGAATTTGATGATGTAATCTAATCTTATTTTATTATTTCCACTATTATTTTATAATTTCCTTAGGAGGCCCGTTTTAGAGCTCAAAATTCCCCTAATGATCTTTTCTTGGACTCTTCCTCGACCATAATTATTGTTGGTCCGTAGTGTGGAGTCCCTCCATAAAATTCCTCTCCGTATACTTCCTCTTGCAACTCATTTAATTTCAATGGTTGCTTCATCAATTCATGCACCAACCAACTTTAATGGTTGTCCTGCATTTCAAGCTTCTTCTCTGCACAAGAAACCATAACATCCCAAGCAAGCAACCTCCTCCCTAACTCTGGAATCCATGTTCCTTGACTTAGTCCCATTTTTCTTGATTTCAGATGTTGCAAAATATTTACAATACATTTAGAATGCAGCTTATACGAGGACTTGGGTGGGGCTGGCACAACCTTCATCCAATCCCAATGGGAAATTCGAATTGCATGACTTACTAGGGCTAAATTTAGTAGATGCTACTGTTAACTAAGAGTTAGTTAGGTTAAAACAAAGTCAAACTACTCAACTAAACTCAAGTTTGTCTATATTCTAGAACTAGGGATTAGTTAGCTAACATACACTGGAGCTAACTCCACTAAACAAATAATTTTAGCCATCAATTAGTCCACAATTCACTGAAAGCTATCTAACTCGAATTAACTGACAATAACTTAGTGATAGGTGACATCACACAAGTTAACTGACAACTAACTCAAGTAACCGTGAGACTAAATTTGAATTGACATCTTTGATGAAGGCACAAGTCAAAGAAGTCATTCATTTCTACATTTTCAATAGAACTTTCTCTAGAGTGCCCCACATACACCCAAAATAAAACTCAAATTCAAAATATTTGTTAGAACATTCCTAACCTCAAATCATAAAAAATATAGTAATATTGGAACTCTTCTCTTATTGCTTTTTAATACAAATACAAGATTTTAAAAGAATCTAAGTAATTTCTTCCCATTTTTTAAGGCTATAAATCAATTATTAATCCATTGGTTATTAATCATCATCAATAATAATATAAAAAATGCTGATTTATAACATTAAATAGATTGGAAATAAAAAAATAAATGACTTACATGCACATTATAATTATTTGACATAAACAATAATTAAAAACAATTAATTGCAAATTAAAAGAAATTAATACCAATTTAAAAAACATGAAATTAAAACTATTAATAATACTAATATAAAACTATCATTAATATAAAACTGAAAGTGTTAAGAATCTAATTTTTTTAATAAATGTCGAGGTTAGTAAACTACATTCCAAACATTTAAAAATCAAATTAGTTATATATATATATATGACTAGTAAAAGAAAGTTATATATATAGAAGAGAAATATTGTAAGTTTATAATATATAATAATTATTAGTAAAAGAGTTACCTTGTATTATTTTTTAATAAATAATAAATCACTTGGGCATGCCATAGACATGCCAACTTTAATGATGGTTTTGCATATGGTTGTTTGAATTAAGTGTTAATTAATGATGGTTTTGTAAATGGTTGTGAATTAAGTTTTAAATAATGAGGAGATGTCAATTAAATAAACTGATGTGGGACAGCCCTTTCCATGTTTAAATGACGACTTTATATGAAGTAAATAAATGATTTAAAAACAATTTTAAATAAATTTGTTGAATCTACTTTCTTGAATGCACCTTTTATGAATTATTGATCCTCTTGCGGATTCCAATAATAAATTAATTGGTTGAATTTACTTTCAACACCTTCAGTGACGCGCCCATTTGCCTTGCTTTTTTGTGCTCCACAAAGACCAGGATGGGGTGTGGTCACCCATTTCAAGTCACTCAGTACATCTTTTACCCACCACAACGACCTGGGTCAATGCCTCCCGCTTAACACGCAGATTCCTTTCCTTTATCTCTTAATATTAATGTTTTAGGTATGTAATGTTTATCTCTTCTGTTTATGAACTTGTTGGGTTTAAAATATTAATAATTTTTTAGGTTTATAATATTAATTTTTTGGGTTTAAAATATTAAGTCCTAGGCTTTATTAAAATCTTTTGTTTTTAATATTTATTTCGTGTTTTTTATCTTTAGGTGTATAATATTTTTCCCTGGGTTTACTAATTCTTTGGGTTAATAATAATAAATGCTTGGGTTTATTTGTTTCTTAAGTTTATAATATTAATAATTCCTTTGGTTTATCATTTAATCTCTTGAATTTAAAATATTAGTTCCTAGGGTTTATTAATCATTTGGGTTTTTAATATTAGTTTTTTGGGTTTATTGATTCCTTGGGTTTATTGATTATTTGTACTTATAATATTAATGTCTTGGGTTTATTGATCCCTTGTGTTTATGTAACAACTAATATTATATTAATATACAAAATAATGTTAACATAATAAGTATAATTATATAAATATAAAACGTTATGGCTATTATTATTTTTTTGCTAAGCTTGGCAGGTCCATTCCATTTTCTATTATATAGTAAGCAAGTTTACACCACACAGAGTAACCAGATGGCCTCAACTTGCCTCGAGGGGAAGCCAAGTCTATTGGCCACCGGTCAGCGTTATAAGCCATCCCAAAACAAAATTGTTTCAGTCTTTCTAACCAGGCTAGATATGTCTCTATCTCATGTCCGGACACTACATAACTGTAAAAACTAACATATGCAACAAAAAAATTAAAAGCTAACCGTATAAACCAAAATTATGCATGGGGGAGTCTAGTCCTTCTGATGCTCTAAGGCAAATCCGACGGGGGAAGGATCTTCAGCAGTAGCCCCTGACATACCATACAACTCCAGAATGCAAGGGATGTGGCGGTCTATTCTGTCCATCCTGACATCCTGTTTGTGCAACTAGAATAGAATTTTTCCCATGTCTTTCTTGTAATTCGGTAGTCCCTAGACTATCACTGCCATCCCCACAGAAATTTTCTCCATCGCCTTACTGAGTAGACTCTTCATTAACCAGTGCATGTAAAGATTTTGTTTAAACTGTGTGATTCTCCCTCAAGTATTACCTGGATCTAGAACAAGAGGTGCTCTACAGATTTACGACCCCTGTGAGTTTTCGACGTGCTCGGCCCCTTGTTTGTGTGGAGGGGTGGGCCTCTCCTACCACACCCATGTCCTCTCATTGCTCAGGCCATGACCTGTTTGGCAGAGCCCTGATGACACCCAACAGAAGTTATATTCATCAAACTTTTCTTAACATACCACCTTTTCCATGCATGAATTTCCTCTCCTCCATACCTCTCTACGTGTGTACAGGGGTAGCCCATAGACCGTAGATACCAAAGGGGGGGTCTCAAACTCTTACCCCAAGGCCCATCATTTTCCCTTCCCCCTTACTATGGATTATATGTTGGTCGTCCCACTGCATCTCAAGCTAATCCCACAAGCCCTTCCTGATTCTGGTAGGATGCCTGCAGTGATTCCATCTTCTTGCTCCCTCAGCCCACAGAGAAATGGATTGGCCTCTCGTGTCCCTCCGGGCTTTTCCTTTAATGCCATATAGGTTCCAGTTATCCCATTGGTTTCTTTGCAAACTACTGCCTTGGTTGCAGGCCCATCCCCTACCCTGAGCTTTTCCCTGCCTCTCTCTACAACCCCCAGCCCCTCTGGAATTGCATTGCCTCTATCATGTGTCCCCTTGGCCATAAATACAAATCGTAGACCCTCAGAGCCCCGCAACCCGCTTTTGTCCCCCCTACGCCCCCACAGCCATGGTTCTGATCTAATTGGGAGAAAATATATATGCAAAACCAAGCCATGGCATGCAATTGCCGCCCCCATTGCCACCAACAACATTTTATTCCTGATTGCTTTGGGCGCTTACCCCTCTCTTCCCCCCAATAGAACCCCAACCAAAACATAGATTCAAAGCCGAGGCAAGATCGAATTACATACCTGGTTTCTACTGGTGTCTTTTCGTAACCAAGGTTCCTCTCTTGTCGTCGACCTTCCCTTCCTCTGTATCGCCACCCTTCTCCACAGCCTTCCCCACCTGCACTGCACGTCGAATGGCCTCGCCTACTCCACCAACCTATGTTATTCCCTTCCCCACCACCTTGCCCACTTACCAAATAGGCATTCATGCCGAAGGACATCGCACCCCCTGCCTTGAGCATGTGGGGGGCGACGATGATTATTGCCCGAGTACTACGCATATCTGCACCCAGCCTGGCCTGAATGACAATGACCCGCATCCTGATCGGGGGAAATGTTATGGCTATTATTATTTATATAGTTATTAATAGTTAAAAATACTTATCCTTTTACAAAATACACCTAACAATTATTAATCTGGTGGGTGGTGGATATACGTCTATTGGCATATATCAACCACATTGGTAAATGTGGTTGTGCAAGTGTGTATATATATATATATATATATATGTTGTGGGACATTTGATATCTCTCCATACATCATTAGTGACTTTTGTTACTACCACAATGACAATACCTCTGGCCCAACGCAGAAATTTGCCTTCCTCTCTTGATGTCTTTTCATCTTATATATATATGTGTGTGTGTGTGTGTGTGTGTGTGTGTGTATGTATGTATGCATGTATGTATGTGTACAACAGCATAACTCAAATTTGAGTTAATGGATCATAAAATAGTGGAATAGTTGGGTGGACACCAATATCCACCTGGATCATTCTTCCCCCCTTAGGAAGCAATGGTCTCCACTGCATTGAGATCCTCCATGAGATGAGGAAACTTCTATTGAACTTGGTCCCTAGTGAGCCATTTTCCTTGGTGCAGAAGTTGGTTGACTTTGACAACTCGATACAGTTGGATCTTCTGCTAGCGAGTGTTCTTGATTTGTAGGTCCATGATCCGATTAGTTGTAGCTTGTTCCATGCAGTATGGATTTAACTTTGTTGGTGTGAGCTGGTCTGCAATGTCGGATGTGTCCAGTAATGGTGGAAAGTATGGTCGAAGGCAATCCACATTGAACACTGGGTGAAAGCCAAGGAATGGGGGAATGCTAATCTCAAAAGCATTATCTCCCACAACCTTGATGATGGTGTATGACCCATATCGAAGCGGGCAAATCTTGTAGTGGGACCCAGTGAGGCACTCCTTCTGCAAATGTAACCAAACTTTGTTGCCCATCTAGAACTTGTGTGGCACCTGATGTTGTTCATGCTGCTGCTTGTACTTAGCGTTGGCTTTATCTAATATGTCATAGACCTATTGGTGGATGTGTTGAATGTGCTCAATTAAGCTATTTTCCTTGTCAACTTCAAATTAAACATGAGTCGAATCTGACTGAGTCACTGCAAATGGCATGACCACATCAATAGGACATAGTGGTTGGAATCTTAAGCCCACTTGAAAAGGGATGTGGCCAGTCGAGCTGTGGAGAGATCGGTTGTAGCTGTGTTGGACATAGGGGAGGCTCTCATCCCATGTGCATGGATGCTTTGAGTTGTACATGCGTAGAATGTGTATGATCATTTTGTTGATGACCTCTTTCTGACCATCGGTTTTGAGATGGAAAGATGTGGACTTAGTGAGCTTGGTGTTGAGCATCAACTAGAGACTAGACCAAAATGTACTAAGAAACCTGTTGTCCCAATCTGAGATGATAGATTGTGGGATCCCAAAGTGTACCCACACTCATTCAAATAATAGTTTAGCAGTGGCTTCTATTGTGATACTCTTCTTGCAGACCGGCATAATGGCCATCTTCGAGAATCTATTGATGACCCCAAAAACACAGTCCTTTCCATGCTTAGTAGAAGAAAGGCCTGACATGTAATCCATGGAGATGGATTCCCGAGGTCGACTAGGGGTAGGAAATAGTGTATAGAGACCTTGCTTCTTGATGGTCGGTTTGGCAATGGCGCAGGCAGTGCAGGATCTGATGTACTTCTCGAAATCCTATTGA
Source organism: Pinus taeda (assembly GCA_000404065.3). Taxonomy (NCBI): domain Eukaryota; kingdom Viridiplantae; phylum Streptophyta; class Pinopsida; order Pinales; family Pinaceae; genus Pinus; species Pinus taeda. The sequence continues at coordinate 6,969 of APFE031561346.1, read as the reverse complement.
AGATTTGGCCAATAGAAATACTTCTGCAGTACTGCCACCATTTTTTGACCCTGAAATGCCCAGCAGCCCGATTGTAGTGTGCTTCCCAAATCATCTTCGAACGCTCACTTAAGGAACACAAAGGTGTTGCAAGTGGCATAACAAAGCATCGTGGAGGTGAAAAGCTGGAACTTGTTGACCCTCCAAGAGCGTATGGTATGTGTGGCCGAATTCTGGGTTTCTTTTGTAGAGAAGTGGCCAATCAAAAGTCTCGTGCCCATAAGAGTTTAGCACGGTGGTTAACGCCATGATTGGTGGTCGGCTGAGGTAGTCTACAACATTATTTGTGCTTTCCTTCTTGTACTTGATATTCAAATGGAACTATTGCAGGTATGTGGACCACTTCTAATGGTGATCATTCTGCAACTTCCCTTGCATCTGTATGAACTACAGGGGTCAGTGGTCTGTGTGGATGACCGTTTCCTTCCCCAAAATGTAATGCTTCCACTATCGGCAGGCTTGCACAATGGAATACATCTCCTTTTCATAAGTGGGATACTTCCAGACTGTGTCTGAAAGTGTCTCACTCTGATATGCCACTAGATGCCCTTGTTGAGTAAGGACTTCCCCAATAGTATAGTCAGAGATATCTGTCTCGATCTGAAATGGTTGTTGCAAGTCTAGTAATGTGAGTACTGGTGCACAACAGAGGCAATGTTTCAACTCTGTGAATGCCTTATGTTGAGATTCAGACCAAAATAATTTTTCTTCTGCTCCTCCTTTGGTGACTTGACTCAAGGGCCAAGTGATATGAGAGAAACCCAACACGAACCTACGGTAGGAATTGGAAAGACCCAGAAAGCTAAGGAGCTCCGTTAGAGTGGTTGGGGCTGACCAATCCCAAATGACTTGGATTTTGGCTGGATTCACATGCACCCCCCATTCATCAATAATGTATCCCAAATACTAAACCTGGGTCATGCCAAAAGTGCATTTCTCCAAATTGGCACAGAGCTTCTGTTGCCACAGCGTTTGGAGAACTTGTCGGATGTGGTGGAGGTGCTCTTCCCAACTCTCGTTGAAGATCAGGATGTCCTCCAAGTATACCACTACAAATGAGTTGGTGAATGGCCACAAGATGTCATCCATAAGCCTAATGAAAGTTATTGGAGCATTCGTCAACCCAAAAGGCATAAGCAACCATTCGAAAAGGCCCTCCTTTGCTTTGAAGGCGGTCTTCCACACATCAGAGGGTTCTATTGGTACCTCATGATATCTGGACTTCAAGTCAATCTTGCTGAAATATTTTTCTCCCTTGAGTTGGTCCAGAAAGTCATCAATCCACGAGATTGGGTACCTATTCCAGACAGTGATCTTGTTCAATGTCGGATAGTCAATACGGAGTCTCGAAGTCCCATCCTTCTTCTGTACCAACACGATCGGGCTCCCACAGGGTGATGAACTCGACCGAATGTGACCTTTCTGCAGAAGCTCATGAATTTTCCTCTTGACTTCATCATTCTCCAGAATGGAGCACTGATATATTGGTCCATTGGGTATCAGCACACCTGGGGTCAGATTGATGGAGTTCTTGACCTCACAGTGCAGAGGCACCCCTATGAGGGAGGTGAAGATGTCCTTGTACTCCTCCATGACCTCATCCATCTATTGTTGTCATGTGGAAGGGCCATGTCTGGAAGTTGTGGCCACTGGCTTCTTCTTTCCTTGAGGGCATATCATCAAGAAAGCAAATTTCCCATTTTTTGAAATGAGCTTACTACATCGTTTTGCAGTAACCAAAGAGATGGCGGTAGGCAGTGCTACCTTCAGTATCTTGTACAACTTATTTCCCAATGTAACAATAACAGTGCAAGGCCTTGACTCATACACAACATGTTGCTTCCAAAATTATGGTTGGCATAACAATACATCACAAACATCAAGGGGAGCAACGTCACATAATACCTCATCCGTGAAGGGCTTGATGGTGTATGGAAGGTGATATTGTTGGCTCACACGTAGATCTCATCCTTGGTGAAGCCACCCGATGGTGTACGGTTGTGGGTGTGTTGTGGTCAGTAAGCCCAGCCTCTTCATGACCTCTGTTACAATGAGGTTGTCAACAATGACCTGTAGCAGGGAACCCTTTACCCACATCTAGGAGTGGAAGAGACACTCCTCCTCCTCTGAATCTTTGGGTTCCTCCTTCTGGATCTTTGTGGTGGCAATGGTGGTGTTGGGCTCTGCATCAATAGTCTTCTTTCCTTTGTCATTCCCCTTATCGGGTTATGACTCAGAGTCTGAACATGCATCTGATTCTGAAGCCTTTAGTTCGGCCACTAGTGACTACTTGGCCCGACACTCACTTGTGTTGTGGGTGGAGCTCGTATGGAACTCACACCACTTTCCTGTGTCCTTCTTCGGCTTTGAAATGTCGTCCTTCGTTTGTGGCCTTGGCGGGTTTTCCTGGTCTATCCCGCCTTGGCTTTTTCCTTTGTTTTGTGGTTTGGGGGCACCTTTCCCTTGCTTCAGATTTGCAGATCCAAAGTCTCGTATCTTCTGTTTAAACTTCTACTCGATCTTGAAGGTGTATTGGTACGTTGTGCCGAGCGAGTAGATGTCCAGGAACTCCATCTCATCTTGGATGTATATATGTAGGCAGCCTCGGTACTTGAGTGCAAAATGTTTCTTAGAATCCTTGATACCTAACTTCATGCGAAGGGTATGAAAAACATTGGTAAACTCCGACACATCTTGGTCCCTTCCCTACCTCAGCATGGTCCACTTTAAGTATTCATCCTCATAGCTCCCGACAGGGTAGTATTGCTCCTTGATGGCATCCAGGGATGAATTCCAAGTGGGAACGACAGAAAAAAGTGAGGTTGTACTTTCATCCTTCTGCTCACAATAGGTTTCCCACCAGTCCTTGACATGGGGGGTGGCTTTGAAAATAGAAAAAGTAATCTTTTCTCCGCTGGAAAAATCATGAACATAAAAGTATCCTTGTAGTAGATTCAACCATTTATCTACTACGCCTGCATCTATTTGGCCCTCAAATATGGGAATTTCAAATTCTACTTGTACCTTAAAAGATGCAGAGCCTCGAGAGTGGTTGTTGGATTTGGATGCGCCGTCGGTGGGTAACCATTGAAGGATCTAGGAAAAGTTATCCGTCATCGTGTTTATTTGTTTCTCAAGGGCCTCCTTGAGCAATATTTTGATAGGATCTACAACTCCCTCATCTTTTTTCTTCCCCCATAGGAGTCCGTCAGGATTTTCGAGGCTGGCCTTGCAAAGGTTCGACCAGTTTGAGCCCTAACTCCTTATATCCCAACCTTGTTGGGGACATGCAAAGAAAAACAGAGAAATAACAGACCCCTCTGATGCCACTGATTTGAATTTAAATAGGAACGCAACAAATTACAGATATAACCATAATTACAGAGATGTAGCAGGAATAACACTATCTTTCATTGATATCAAATAATGAAATATGCTTACAAATAGAATGGAAATGAGACTAGCTCAGGCGATCATAGCTTATCTCTAAGAAAAGATGTGGTGACTACATGCCTCTAAACTCTGTTACAATGAGGCTCAAGGGCCTTTTTATTATTTAACAATAAGAGAAAACCCTACACAACCAAAATCATAACCAGAGGAGATGTAACACGAAGAGTTTATGGACCCCATTGGGGTTAGTTGGGAAACCAACTTCCCAGGTCATAACTTGGTCATATTATCTTTGTTTGATGTGCATGATACCTTGTTGGAAATATATCTCCAAGGACTACAACTAAAAATGTGATTTCAAAAGAATTTATCGCAAGAATATTGCCAAAAAAAATGTCGTTTAGGGCCTCAAAACAGCTCTAGAAGACGAGGACCCGAAAAAACTGCCAAAAATAGTAAACCATCCTATAATTAAGGAAACTAAAAAATTGAAAGAAACAATGGTGGGGGTCCACGTGCAATAGGCGATTGGCCACCAATATCCACCTGGATCATACCGATAGTACCAAACCCTATGTTGGGCCTACAAGCAGTCCATGGTGCTACAAAGAGAATTTGGGCCCCTTGGTAGCTACTTTAGGACAGGAACAATAGGTATCTAGGCCGCTAAGAATGCCAAGCTGAGATTTATTTACATAAAATTGTCAGCTTGAGTGGTCTCAGGGAAAAATTCCCCTAACATGAATGCATTTCTTTCCATGCAACACAACAATTTGTAACTTGGAAAAAAATGGCATGCAAGTGAATACATACCCTACTACATAGAGGGTGTTCCATGTAATGTTCATATTAATAAAAGGGTCTCAGAACCGGCTATTTTTCAAGTTTTAATAAAAGATCTCATGGCTTGACCATGACATGTAATTAGTTTTGTCACTTCCTTCATAAGTTATTTATGTGATGCTTGTCACGTTGTTAAACATGTATGTAGATCTAGGCTCAACACAACATTGTGGCTTAGTCTTTGTTATCTTGCAATTTTTTATGCCTCTTATGCATGAAATTTTATATGTCTACCATTAGAAATCATTACACACATTTTTTCTTTTAGCTTTCACACACATGCATCTATATATTCAACACACACACAAAAACACTCACACACACACACACATATAACACATCCCCATAGAGATGCACCACATATGCAAGCATAATCAACACAATTCAATCTATGAATCCATAACCATTATCTACAACAAGACAACATGATTCATTAGAATATGAACAACATATATAGATAGTTATGTTTGAACTTATAGGGGAATTGATTCTGGGACAAAGACTCTTCACCCAACCGTAGATAGTTGCATCCACACTTACTTGTAGCTATCACCCCCAAGCTAAATTCCAGAGTCTGGGGGGCTTTCTTGCTTATTGGACTAGCACACCAGATGCCACTAAATTAGGGACTCCAAAGGACTTTCTTCCTAAACCTGACTAACATATAGCTACTTTCCTTTTTAACAAAGGTATTCCATAGACGCATAACCTTACCCCAAAGTGCACACACAGTGACTCACACCCTTTTAAGGAGTCTAGAATCCACCACACCATCAGGGAGGTAACCATAAGTATTCATTATTGTTTTCCTCTTCTTCTGCTCCAGGATGGTCTCTTCCCAAGTTTTTACAAGACTCCAGAGTCTACTATCTCAACCCACATCTTGCAGGGGACACAAGTTGTTACAGGGCCATAGAGATTCCATCCCAAGCCATAGCCTCCAGGGACCTAAGTTGTTACAGGGCTCCAAAGACCTTTGTCTCAACCCACAGCCTTCAGGGACCCAAGCTGTTATAGGGCTCCAGGGATCCTATCTCAACCCATAGCCTCTAGGGATCCCAAGATGTTACAAGGCTCCATTTATTAGCAACTCAACCCACAACCTCTAGGTATTGAGAGGAAATCCCCTTCTTTTCTATTATGTTCAATGCTACCTACTGGAAGCTCTTACTAAATCTTCCCCTGCATACCACTCTTTTTTTGTCTCTGTATATCCTCCTCGTCTATGAATATGTCTCCCCCCTATCTCCTCCTTCCTCTATCATTCCTTGGTCTCTTCCTCAGCTACAATTATTGCAACGTCCTTGCTGGCTTGTAGTGCATTGTCCCTCCATAAAATTCCTGTCCTTTTTCTTGTGGTTGCTTCTCAAGTAACATGGGCTTGCATAATTCCTCTTGCAACTCATTTAATTTCAAGGGACCCTTTAGCAATTCATGCACCAGCCAACCCTTAATGGTTGTCATGTATTTCAGGCTTCTTCTCTGCACAATAAACCATGACATCCCAAGCAAGCAACCTCCTCCCCAGCTCTAGAAACTATGTTCCTTGACTGAGTCCTCTTTTTCTTGATTTCAAATGTTGGAAAATATTTACAATACATTTACAATGTGCCTTATACGAGGACTTGGGTGGGGTTTTCACAATCCCCTTCCCCTTGATGGAACATTGCCTTTGGTGTTCAATTTCCCATATGCAACATAGAATCAAAATAAACACATATTTTTTTATGGATATTTATACACACAACTCTATACAATATTTACAATTATACATGCTTTCTCTAACCATCAAATAAGAAGGTATAATCAAATTTCATGGCATTATCCATTTCCCACATGGACTCCTCTAGCCCAAAGTACTTCCACTATATCTTGACTTGCTATATGGCTTGGTTCTAGAGCATGAGACTCCTCCAGTCTAGATGGCACATTGGCCCTGGTTGGAACTCTCCTTATGTTTCCACCTATAGCATAGACCAATCAATCACATGATTAGAATCTTGTACATACTTTTTAAGTAAAGAAGCATGGAAAACATCATGAACTCTAACTGATGGAGGTAAAGCTAGCCTATATGTTATCAGTCCTATATTTTCAAGGATTTCAAATGGCCTACAATACCGTGGTTCTGTCTTGGCACATGTCCCCATCCTTGGGGAACTATTCTTAGGCTTAATTCTCAGATAAACGTGTTCTCCAACTTGGAGCTCTTTTTGACCCTATTATTATATCCATAGAATTGATGTCCATCCTATTCCACTTTCAAACTTTGCCTTATGATCTGAACTTGTTGTTCCATATCTTTAAGCATATTAGGTCCTACATGGACCCTGCTAACTGAATCACTCCAACTAATAGGAGTACTACATCTCTTGACATATAATGCTTCAAAGGGGCTCATCTTTATGTTTTCTTGGTGCCCATTATTGTATGAAAAATCCACAAGTGGAAGATACTTTTCCCATTTCTTCGGCTGATGCATCACATACATCCTCAACATATCCTCAAGGATCAAGTTGGTCCTCCCTTTTTCCCCATCTATTTGTCAATGAAAGGTGGTACTAAAAGCTAATTTTGTTCCCAAACCTGTAAACGGTTCCTTCCAAAACCTAGAAGTAAATCTAGCATATCTTTATGACACACTCTTCTTGGGGATGCCATGTAGCTTAACAATCTATTTTATGATTTTTTTTT
>APFE031561323.1:20265-99990 GCA_000404065.3 Pinus taeda | reverse complement strand
TAAAGGTCAAAAGGCGCGAGTTTCATCTTTAAAAAGTTACTTGTGGTCACTTCTAGAGCCTTCTAGAAGAGTGTTTGACGTGTAATGAGTGCCTCCAGATGGTTCATGCATCCCTATGATAGAGGAACTTATCCCATCAAGAGAGGAGCTACCCCATCCAAAAGAGGGAGTATCCCATTGATGTTGGACCTGATTAACTTCCTCTAGAGCATTATAAATACAGGCATTGGGCCAGAGGAGGGGAGGTTAAAAAGTTGAACATTCCAAAGGGTAGATGCTGCTGGAATTATGACTTCCGTGTAGAAGCTTGTGAGGAGAGATTCCCATCCTTTCTTGTTTCATTTGGAATTGGGTGAGCTTATCAAAGTAAAGGAAAACTCTTGCTGGACCCTGGGAGGAACTTGCACAACACCAAGGCTCAGGTTGTAATGGTTTCTTTTCTTTCCTATTAATACAATTAAGTCCATTCTTCTCAACAATTTGTTATTAATGAGTTGTTTCATATACTCCTTGGTCTGTATGTTGAATATGTTTTATTTTATGAGATATTTAGGTTCTATTTAATCGTTTGATTGTTAGTGAATGCAGGTTTCGAAGTGAAGGAGAAGCTCATCCAGATCGACGAGGCTGGACTACTACAACAGCGTTGGACTACAGGTAGGATCTAAACACTTGATTTCTTGTATGGTAAATGCATGTTTAGAGAAGAAGGATTGCTCTTAATTGTCTTGTTTGTCACTAGAAAGTCTTAGGCTTCTAGGGAGGTTGGTTTTGTCCGCAAGATTAACTCTTTCCACATGACACCAAGGCTCTAAACTTGCTACAAAACAAAGCTTCAAACATGATCATAATTTTGTGCCCTAACCATACCTCAACAAAACCTTAAAATCCCCAGAATAGATCCTGCTTTAAAATCTCATGAGGGACGAAAAATAAAAGAGGTCTTCTCACAAGATACTTCATTAAAAAGTGTTTGCGAGAGGAGGATATGAGGGTCACTATTTATAGAAATATATTGAGTTGAGAGGGTCCTCAAAAAGTGAACATTAGAGGGCTTTTAGGAGCGTAAAAAATTATTAATTATTGACAATTCAATTACCACAACCAATCATGAGTTCCATGCCACAACACCATGGGGTTTTAGCCCACTAACTGGGGTTACTAACTTCAAACACGAATAAATTTTAAACCATGAAGAACTACATGGAATTCCATATATCAATGGAAACATCGGAACACATAGAATCTATCTAGGATATCCTTGACTTAGAATAGGATGAGTTTTCAAGTCAAAATTCCCATGTAAGATGGGGGTAGCCCCTGTTTCTTCTTGGGTTGACATCAATGAGAACCACTGATCAACAATACCCCCCTTTGGCATTGATGGCAACATAAGTACTCCCACTGCGATCATGACACCTCTTCCTACTACCTGCTCTCCCCCTTTTTCATCAATGGAAAAGGGTAACTCCCCTTGACAAACTGTCATTTTGTGGACCTGTACACACCTCCACTCCCCCTTTCTACTTAGTTAGATAAGAGAAAGAGTCTAATCAGAACTTGGGAGAATCCCAAGCTTTTGGCAGATATACTCAAATGTTTCACGAGTTAATGGTTTGGTAAAGATGTCAGAAATTTGTTCCCTTGTGCCAACATATTCAAGCTTGATATTCTTTTCAATGACCCGCTTTTAACGAAATGATATTTGATTGGAATGTGGTTTTTTTGGAATGCAGCAAACTTTGTTACTATATCCCTCCTTCTCTCCTTTTCTCTCCTTCTCTCCCCTCTTCTCTCCATCTCTCCTTATTTGTATCTTTATCTCACCCCCAAACATATACACTCTCTCTCCATCTCTTCCTTGTCACTCCCTCTCTCTCTCCACTTCTCACTCAATGCATCTTTATTCTTCCCTCCCTCTCTCCCCCTCCAACTCCCTCTCTCTATCCATCCCTCTCTTCTCCTCTCTCTCATCCTTCCTCTTTATCCCTTTCTCTCCTACTTCCATCTCGCTCCCCCCATCTCTCTCTCTCTCTCTCTCTGCCCTCCAATCCTCTCTCTTACCCCATTACTCACTCTCTCTCTAAAAATATTAGTATGTCCCTCACTCCCTCCTTATCTCCCCCCTTATCTCCCCCCTTATCTCCATATATCCTTCTTTGTTTCTTTATCCCACCCCTAAATATACACACATTCTCTCCACTTCTCACTCATTATGTCTTTCTTCTTCCCTCCCTCTCTTCTCACCTCTTACAAGTCCTCTCTCTCATCCTTCCTCTCTCTCCCTTTCTCTCCTACCTCCCTCTCTCTTCCCTCCTCTCTCTCTCTCTCTCTCTCTCTTCCCTCCAATCCTCTCTCTTCTCCCATTACTCACTCTCTCTCTCTAAAAATGTTACTATATCCCTCCCTCCCTCCTTATCTCTTGTTTCCCCCCTTATCTCCATATATCCTTATTTTTCTCTTTATCCCACCCCTAAATATACACACACTCTCTCCACTTATCACTCTCTATGTATTTCTTCTCCCCTCCCTCTCTTCTCCTCTCTTCCAATTTGTCTCTCTTGTCCTTCATCTCTCTCCCTTTCTCTCCTACCTCCCTCTCTCTTCCACTGTATCTCTCTCTCTCTTTGCCCTCCAATCCTCTCACTATCTCCCTCCCTCTTTTCTTCTCTTTCTGCCCCCCTCCATCTTTGTGTCTTCCTCACCTTCTCATACCCTTCTCTACCTTTCTCACTCTTGTCCCCTCTCCTTTAGTGTATCTCCATATTTCACTTGGCGCTCCCGCTAACTCTCCACCTCTATCACTCTATGTCTTTGTTCTTCCCTCCCGTATATATCTAGAGTTAATAAATATAATGATACATTATAATATATTATAGTATAACCAATTTAATATTGTATTAAAACAAAGTTACTAAATTTAATAATCTTAATATGAATATTAGATTTAATAATAATAATTACGTCGTAAGGTGTTTCCATCTAAAAATAACTCTCCTAGCTACCTCCCTTTCATAATCTATACCATTTGATATTTTGTTAGATGATTGGGTTATGATTATCCATTGATTTGAATTGAATAATGGTTTCTACTCAAACCATTTCCCAATCACACAAGAGACTTTGACATATGCATACCACCATGGCTTGGATGCATCCTGCAACACTCGACTTGGCCTCATTTCCAGGTTAATTGTAGAAGAATCTTTTGTTTGGAATGATGAACATACAAGGTCTCTTAGTGGGTAAAAACCACACCACTGCTAGATTTTACATGTGGTGAATCTTATCTTCCTCCACCACACTTGTTGGTAAATATCCTCCTTTTCTTTCCCTCACTCAATTTTAAATATTGGACGATAGCGAAAACATTTTCTCTCATCATCTATTGGAAAATTGGAATGGTGTAGTTTGGGAAATGGGTAGTCAATCACCTCCCCTCTGGTCACTCCAATAGACCAGCCCTCTGGTTGCTCCGATAGACCAGTGGCATAATAAGATATTCAGTTCTCAATCCGTTTAACTCAATGATATCCTATAAGGTAATAACTTGAATACCCTATCTCCTCATCTGGTGTCAACTTCACATAATCTCTCCCATTTGGTGGTAGCTTGGGTTCCTTCTATTCTCGACCATTGATGGGGTCCTTCTTTCATCTTCTATTGGTAATTACTTCTCTTCCCTCTACCATTATTTGTCTTCTCTCATCCTTGGGTTAAGTTCTTCTCTTATTTCCTGGTGCCACCATATATAATAAATGATGAAGTAAGAAAACAACCCTTTCATAACCCTTATTATAGGTGTTGCACAGATGTATTGTGGAATCTTGCTATGAACTAATAGATGGTGTAATGAAGCCTAAAGTATATCTGTCCTTGGTTGTGTTTACTAGGAAAGACTTTGAAAATATCAAATCTTGTATTAGTTTTAGAACTGCAAACGGTTTATAGAGCAATAACATAAGGTCAAAGTTTGCTCATTTAGATCCATAATACTTCTTTCCCACATAGTCCTTTGTAGTTAACTCTCCCTGTGGTGAAATTTTAGTAGCCTCCATGGTTGCAAGACTGTTGAAGCTAGAGCTCATCTACAACTATGTGGGCAAGAAGTTCATGGTATGCATGCTCTTCTTCACAATTTCCCTAGTTGTTGTGTCCATTCTCTACATCATACACAACATCGCGTCTTGTACCAACTTGTCTGACTGCTTAGATGATTTCATGGTCGATTTTTCCCATTCTCATTGCAAAGCATCCGAGATCAAGTGCAGCCTGAGATGTATGGACCCAAGGCCAAGTCATCCATAGGTCTAAGGATTGAATCTTCACCCCAAATCAAGCTCTAGGTGAATAAGACATGGAGAGAGAAGGTATAATTATATTCAGAGATATTTCGTGATCTAATAGCATAGGAGATACTGTGCTCTAGCTTCAAATCCCTTCCCTCTCCATCAGTGCTTGCTCGAGTGTATTCATAGAGGCACTACAGGAAAATGGCCTGTTGGACACCACTGTAGTGGAGGAAAGGCACCCGTTACCGCCGATGAAGACACGTAATTGGCGCCTGTTGTAAGGATCTATACACACCAAATTCTTTCAGGGTTAGCCTACCTACACGTAAGGAACATAGTTCATAAGTTCTTCTATGCATTCACATTCTGTACTAATCTGTCTAAGCTATCCTCTTCTTTTTTACACCCTGAACTTTTTGAATATAATTCATTTGCATTCTACTCCCATGCATTTGCAAATGAAATTGGGATTCCATTTTTAGAGACAAGTTCTAAGAATGCAATAAATGTTGAGGTTGCATTCTTGACTATGGCTGTTGAGATTAAAAACAAGTCTTTTTTCTTTACTACAACCTTTTATCTAATTTTTTATTTTTCTAATTGAACGATGAGTTTACTTGTTTTCATGTAAGGAATTTCCCATCAAAGTAAAATATAGAAATTGTCTTTGACAGATAAATAGTAAAGGGAATTTTAGAAATGTGTTGGTGGTCCAAGAAATGATGAACATTTATCTTTTGTTATAGCCATTGCTAATAATTTGTTTTTAAAGAAACGTTGACTAAAATCTTGTCAGATCATGTAGTTTTTGTCTACAAGGTACACCAAAACATATTCAACAATTCAAGTACAACCCTGAAACCTGAATAACGAAGTGCTAAGATACCATTTTCATCAAATATTGATAGCATTAGGTTCTAGTTATTTCCTAGTGTGATTTTGAACCTTCTCTATAATCTAAAAGATTCAAAAGAAACATATTATATTTTATTGGGAGAGTCTTCTTGCGAAGCTTTGTACAATTATTGTGCTTTGACATTCTTTTGTGTTTCTCAACAAATTTGGAGTATGCATCATCTTTGATCATGTTCCACTTCAGTTGAGATAATGAACTATACTACATACTTGGTCATTCTTGTTCTTTATTTTACTCATGGTCATAGGCATCATATTTCTTACAAAGAGGTAAATGTTAGTTTCATAGTTTGTACAGTTCTGCTGACAATAAATAGATTTAAGTTGTTGAATATGTGTTTCTTTTACTATTAATTTTTCATGTTTTTGTTTTGGAGAATTCAAATAGTGATATGAAAGATAACAATCAATTTTTTATTGCAGGATGGAAAGCCAACCTATGATGAATAGTACAAGACTAGCCACAATACAAATGAAAGGATGACCTATTGTCCCCAAAAGTGGTTGTTGTTCATAGATAATTCACTTCTAGTTACATCATGGTTTTTGAAGTTTTTTATATAGTCACATATTGGATTCAATTGATGGGCACCTTACAATGGATCCTAAGAGGTTTAGAATTTATGGAGATCTTGAACTATCTGTTGCAGTTTGGACCTTGTTTAATGGGTTTCAAATTTTTAAATAACTTGTAGAGAAATTTATTGTTGTACTTTGCGCAATGTGACAAAACATTTCATATGGTCTCCAAGGATATAACAGTTTGATCCTGGTAATTACTAGATGGATGTGAAATATTACCTCTTCATTACTTTACCAGTGCTCTTACCAGATTGTAGTTCTTATTGTTTAAGCCTGTTGAATATTAAAATTTTCTGAAATAGAGCTATTCATTATCTTCTACATTGCAACAATAAATTCAATTTTGTTGGTCTTGCAGCAGAGAATTTATGGTACTAAAGGAGATTTTATGGCATTAATTCCCCCCTGGAATGTTTTTATTACATGACCAATGCTTTCCCTATTAGGAATGGATTTTGATTAGTTATGAATATGCTCCTTATTGGTGCTTTTGTTTGAACTATTTTGGTAAATATTGGATTGAAATTTTGCTTACCATAAACCAAAAGGACTCCAGAAAAAATTGCACAAAACCAAAAGGAATCCAGAAATATGATATATTGGATTGCAAGTTTTATGTAGAATAATCTACAGTAGACATTGGTCGACCTTTCAAATCCAAACACCTAGAAGATATCTTGTGAGGATTATATCTTCTCTGAAAAACTTGCAATCCAATATAACACAAGAATCTTAAATTTGTTAATAATAATAATAATATATATGTTGTGATAAGAAATAAGAAACAATGTATGTTTAGGGAAGTTGGAGGAATGATTGTTATTCCCCACCCAAATTCAATTCATGTGTAAGTGACATGATGAGCTTTATATTAGTGGATTTGAGCAACCTAATTTTTGAGTATGAGTAGTCCCTCTGAGGAATGAAGCATATATATTCCTCATGGAATAAATATTTTTCTCACGAAAAAATGAAAAAATTCTATTATTATGCTAAACTTTCAATAAATGACTACCAGTCTGAACTTAATGTGTAGACAATATAAATAGGCTTGAACAATATGGAAGGGTTATCTTGTGAATTTGGGTTTTTTGCATGCTTCTTGAAAGAGGTTAAATGTAGCTAAAGGTTATGTTTGTTTCTATCTGGTGAAGGTTTTCGCTTAGCTTCAAGCAAGCATAATTAGTGGACTCTTGATGTGTGATTTCCGTATTCAATCAATAATTATCACTGTCTACATTGAAATTCCCTACAACAATTTTTTTCCTTTGCCACTCATTATTGTTGGAATTGTAGTCTTATTGGATTAAATCAAATATATCTTAAGGGTTCTTGGGTCATTATAATTCCATGGAAACTATTGCCATTTTAATTTGAAATTCAATTCATAAAAGATTATCCCCATCTATCCATACGGTTGCAATCCATTTCTCTAGAACCCAAGTGGATAACATATTTACATTAAATTACCAATGACATTGAATATGGACATATATCTTGGCTAGCAGTTTTCCTATTTCATCCTTTGAACTTCGAATTTAAAAAATAAAACAATTCTTGAATGAATCTAGCAACTTTGGGTAGTGTTCATGTGACATACCAAGTTCCACATGTTTTATTTTGATTGGAGTGATAAGTCTGATACAATTCCATGCAATAGTTGTTGGTGCATTGCTCCTGACTTCAACTTCCCCCTCTTGTGCAGGAGGAGAGGGATTCTGTTGTGGACCTCACACCCCTAACATGAATTGTGGTATTCATCATACACTCGACACTAATGAAGGAGTAGTTTGTTATGTTCATATACCAACAGGTGTCATAATTTATGATTGACTTAGTTTATATCTAAAATATGTACATACCTTTGCTTTCTGCAAATGTTTTCCATATTTGTAAAAAATAAAAAAAAAATTAAAAAATGTAAAGAGGGTATGTCCTAAAAGAAAAATCAAAGGACAAAAAGAATAAAGAAAAGGTCAAAAAATGAAAGAAAATGAACCCCAAAGAAAAATGAAAAGACCATGAAAGTGTGCAAGTCAAAATGCCACTACTATTTCACTTTTTGTATAAATGATTGTGTGCAACTTGCTATTCATGCCACAATCCATGGTAATCAAACAGTTTAATATTGGTTATTCCATACTTTGAATGTCATGTTTATAGATAGAGAATGAAAATTTGACCAAACTGTTTAATCTTGGCAGATAAGTAGATAGGTAGAGTGAATAAAAGGAGCTCAACAGTTTAATATGAGCCCTTGGATGTAATAATGATAGACTTAGATATATTTCCAGTGTAAAAGAAAAGAAAAGTTTGATAAGGGTTTTCCAGTTTAAGTGCACCCTAATAAAATAAGTAAAAATGGTAGGATGTGTAGGTGGGTAAGTAGATGATTGGTTGCAGAATTATGTATGATGAATGGTTAAGTTAAAAGCTCAAATCATTTGCTTTCATCATTACATTACTTTGGAAAAGCATGGATGAAAAAGACATATTTATAAAGTTACATAATTAATTTACTCATTCACTTTATTCCTCATGGTAACTAATTTCCCACAAGTAAAAGTTCCAAAAACCTTAAGTTAAAGGGGCTCAGAGCATTTCTCTAACTTCTTCAGGGACCAGACCCTTGGCCCAATAACTTATAAGGTCAAAGGTGCTAAAAACCCCTCATCAACATTCACCCCTTCATCATCTATTCACCTTCTCTAAAAAACCCCTTTTCCCTAAGAAAATTCACTATTTGCCAAGGAAAAGTGATTACCCCACAAAATCCCTTTAGCCCAAGTTATAATGTTTTAATGTGAAAAACAAATTAATGTTAAACGCATTATACTTAGCGCACTTTTATTTTCATCTCATATTAATATCTTATTTTACTTATGTATTAAATCCCAAAATATCACCCCTTTCTTGTATATTTTATTGTTAAAAACCCCATATGTTAATAATCTCGTCCTTGAGGTTTGAAACATAAACCTTAATGATAAAATAATTAAAATAAGGGATTAATTAATTTATTTTCGATTAATTAATAACCTAAAACTCCCACCAAATAACATAGATTAATTAACCAATCTGTGGTTAATTAATAATCTATCCTCGCCCAAGCACATCACCCCCGATGTTATTAATTTCCCTAAATCCACAATTAGTTCCCATCGGGCTCCTCCATTAACTCCCGATCAAATCCATGCCACGATCACTATACGATCTGACCCTTTTAGATCTGACGGTTGATGCTCATATCCGGCAGCCTCCGATGCCGAAATTTACTTGCCCGATATGAGCGGTTTTAGTATTTTCCCGTCGCTACGTGTCGCTCAATGAATGGCATTGGGCAGACCTATCCAAATACCGCGTAGCGCTCAAAAGCTATGTGATGAAAACCATTACCTCTTCCGCTTACCACCATCATTAAACGACAAAGTGTCCCATCCATTAACTAGAACCATCTGTCCCTTTCATCATACATGCTGTTAGCACTTGAAATTTCACCTAGGCTGAGATAGACAAATCTCAAGGCTACATCAAACCATTTAGCCTCGTAGCTAGCCCTACGAGGCAGGAGAAGGCTCTCTCCAGTCAAACTCGGTGGATTTTTCAATAGGATGAGTTGACCAATTAGAAACACTGATATTAGGCTAGTAAACTGATAAGGGGGGTTGATTTAAAGTTTTTGGGGTTTTTGGTGGCAATTGGAGGAAGTGCAATTCAGGGTGCGGGGATTGAGCTCAGTTTTTGCAGGTGGGTCTTTGCGGCAAGGTAGGAGTTTGTGCTGATGCCTTTGGCTGAGATGGATGGTCAAGGAGAAAAGAATAGAGGCTAAAGAGGGCAAACAATGACTTTGAATCCTCTCTAGACAGTGGAAAACATAAATTTTAAACAAAATTGAAAGATGAGCATGGCATGCATGAATTCAGACTTTATCACTTCTTTTGTTTAATTAGCAGCAATAGAATAAGAGATGGAACACATAAACACACTTACAATGACAAGTAGGAAACACACCATCAGCACAATAATCCACAAGAATCCACAATGATGTCTGCAAAACCCTGGCCTCCTTTTCCTCAAATTGCAGAGATACAAGTAAAATATACAATAGAGCTTCTCCCTCAAGAGTCCAACCATGAAAATGAGTAAGAGAAGGCATAATATAGAAGATCTAATTCCTTTCCCCACCTCTAGGGGTCGAGCTCAGCTTTCTAGGAGCTATTGCAACTAATTCTAAACTAATCACTAGATAATAGGCAGTGAAAACAACTTGCCTCTAAAACTTAGGAATCCTATCCATGCATTAAATATTTGCCATTTACATCAAGGAAACTTCTAGAAGTTTTCAAGGAGAGTAAAAGTATCTAAGTGCCATGAAAATTACCCAAAAATCCATCATTTACATGCCTCAAAAGTCAACCAAGTTGAAAACAGTGTTTTGCTGGCCGAACTGGTCAAAACAGGCAAATTTCCCTGAGTGGTCGCGCCCCTGACTTTGACTGGTCGCGCGCATTGGAAGCTCTGTTTGAGGGCCTTTCCGGTGTCCAAATCAGGTGCAAGATAGCTAGCTGGAAAGGTACGTGAGTCTACTTTCCAACCCAACTAGAATTTCTGAATTTGGATTTGATTTGACCCCTCAAAAGTCATTTCTCCCAAGGCAGCTTTCTGCAACTCAAAAAAGGGGTAGAAAGTCAAAATTTGCATGTATTTTGAGCTTTTGGGAGCCCAAATCTTCATAAAATTTGAAACCCATCCATAGGCAAGTGTATTTTTGCATGAAAATTCCAAAAATGTAGAGTTTTCCCCGTTCTGAGCTGTCCCCATGACTGGTCGCGCGCAGGGTGAGACCAGTCAAATGGCCAAAACCTGTAAATTGCACAAAAAATTCACAAATGACAAAATTTTCTCCAAATTTCTTGAAATTTGGGCTGGGAGTCCCCAATCAAGTACCATGCTCATTCAAAGAGTCTTTGGCCAAAATTTGGAGTGGATCGGGCGTTTTCCTTCGTTTTTGTGTTTTGGCCAACCGTCCTTGGAGCACCTTCGTTCTCGCCGGTATTTTTGACATTTCTTTAAAACTATGACACTTGTGCAAAAAATGAAGGAGGGTTTTCTTCTTTAGCATGTTGTGGACAAAAAACTCTTTCAGTTTCCCAAAATTCATCTTTTATTTCTCTGGAACATTATTTCAGTGCGACTTGTCCCGATGTGTGAAACAAGGAATTTTGTCGAAATGGAGCGAAATGAAGGGGATAGGGGGCTTCTAAATTCTTGGGGGAATTTTTGGGAGTGGGGAGGGATGTTGGGGAGCAGGGGAAAGTGGAATCTCAGAGATTGAGTGAGGGGAAAGGGTCCAAAAGGGCAAAACACAGGCCCAACCTAGAAAATTGCCAGGTTGTAGCTAGAAACTAGGGTTTGTGGAAAAATGAGGATTTTGGGGGATCTGAGTGTTGGGAAGTGCTTGATAAGGTACATTAAGGATAGGGGAAGGGGTATGAAGCATGAAAAATGTGTAAAATGACTCATTAGACACTGACATGATAATGACAACCCTATGAATGATGATAGACTCAGCTGAATGATGACATAGATTGGCATTTGGGCAACTTTAGAAGGAGCATAAAGCAAACCCTAGACCTAATGCCTAGTGACCAAATTTTTCTTGAAAACTCTTTGAAAAGACAAAATTTGACCTTAACACTTTGAAACCACTTTGTAAGAGCATATTTGATCACTGGAGGAAGGCTGGAAAGACTGACACTAACACCTGCCAAACATTTTGACTTTGTGAATAAAAAAAAAAAATACTCATTATTTTTGTTTTACCAAAACAAAAGAACCTCATGTTCTCCATGCACACAGAAGCATGTTCATGTTGTTGTGTTCAAACCATCAACTTCGAGAAGCCGTTGAACTCCCAATCTCCACTGCAGAACCAGTCCCATTACGTTTCCGTACCACCATAACCAGGTATTTACCCACTTCTACTGAAAGACCCTATGTTTATATCAAACCAAGACCGAATTGCTTCAAAAACTTAGTGTTTTTATCAAAATTTAAGTGGTCCAGTACTCTGAATACTCCCTAAAGCAACCTGGTTCTCCCTAAGATCCCTGAATTTCCCTCTCGACGTCCTTGAATACAGAAGAACCAAGGATGGAAGCTCCCATTGCCCTGAATGTCATGCCACTTACTACTCCCCATAGGGATTTGGACCACCTTCCCTTGGCCGATAGAGATTTTCAAATAAAGGACCTTACTTTTGATGAAACCCCCTTGAAGTTATATTGTAAGTACCGGGACAATTATCTGAACCATGCTGATAAAATAGGTTTTTGAGAATCAAAACTACCAAGTATCAATTTCCGACTGTCCATATTTTCCCAGATATTATCCACCAATGCCATGCAAAATATGACCCTGAAATGAGAGTTGTAATGACTCCAGACCAGAAAATCCTATTCACCATTATAGCCGAATCCATAAATGAGATGTTACAGCTGTAGCCTAGTGAGGACCTCACTCCCCTTTCCCTTGCTGATTTACTTGAAAAATCTTCAAAGCTGTCTAGTTCCAAAATTACCCAAATCTGTCAGACTTTCATTGAAGAAAAATATAGGCCAAAAGACCCCCCTCCTTACATGTCATGCTTCCTTACTAATTTGGGCAGGGATATCATCACCATGATTGCTTTCATTTTGGGTTTTACCACTAATGAGTATGTAGATGGGATGACCTTAGCCTACATGTCTATTTTTACCCCTGGTTAACTTCCTGCAGCCAAATTTGACTATGCTACATTCATTGCAGATAAGATTCATGACCAATTCATGAGATTAGAGAAAGAGAGAGTATTCAAATATTCTTGAGTCTTGTATCATCTTTTTCTCTACTACCAAACTAATAAATTCCCTTTCTTTGTCCAAAAGCTTGATACTAAAGTGAATCCTAGGTTTGTTATCTTTTGGACCTCAATATTCCACTATTCTAGTTATTCTCCACATCCTTGCACATATTTCATTGACTTATTTGTACATCCAATAACTACTATGTTATTAGGGAATCCTCCTCCCAAGATTAGTGTAGACATTAAAAGAGTTCTTCAATTATCCAAGAAATACAAGGTTGGGGACTGGTACTTATACCAGAACCATACCGAGATCAGAATTTATGGGTGTGAGCTGCCTCTCTATAAATTGCCCAATATCTCCCCATGCTATTATTTTCTCTAGAGTACTATAGGCAAATGATCAATTCTGATGAAATCCACTTTGCAAAGACTAAGGAGAAATCTCAACTAAGGATAAAGGATCACCTAGGCCCATTTATTTGCAACAACAAAAGAGTAGGGCAAGAGGTAGAGGGAATCCTTGAAAGGTTGAGATTGAAAAAGAGCTTCATCTGGCCGTATGACCCTCATAGCTTCATCTGTGACAGAAGGAAAAAACAGAAGCTATCCCCCTACATCCACCATAGGATCCTAGAGATTGAGCAATATGAAAATCATTATGAATGGGTGGAAGGAACTCTAAAAGACTAGGATAGCACGCAAGTTGAAGTTGACAATGTATGGGTAGATTTGGAAAGAAGGATTGATGAA
Organism: Pinus taeda; assembly: GCA_000404065.3. Lineage (NCBI taxonomy): Eukaryota > Viridiplantae > Streptophyta > Pinopsida > Pinales > Pinaceae > Pinus > Pinus taeda. The sequence goes on along the minus strand of APFE031561323.1, from coordinate 86,604 downwards.
AATTCCTTTGTACAGGTTCCAGGAGAGACTTCATCACCAAAACAGTCACAAGAACCCAACACTCAACCATCAGAGCATCAAGATAAATCAACGGAAGTAGGACATTCAGGACAACAAGAAGAGTCAGAGCATTCCGGAATTTCAGAGGAGTTAGCTCAACCTCAGCAAATCATGAGCAACCCTCCAGTTTTACACACTCCTCTCAATGAGGAAAGGAATCCTAAAAGAGATCGGGAAGAGGCCACTCCTTCCAGTAGGCCTACTAATCAAACCTTTTCTAAAAGGAAAAGGTTGAATCCCTATGTAGAAGAAGAGTTCATTGAAGAGACCACAGGCAACACAGTGGCAGAAAGGATAGAGAGCATGCAAACTATCCCAACAGGTGGGACCCCATCTACTTCACATATGCAAGTATTGGAAAGACAACAGAGCATAGAGGTGTCATCCTTTAGGGCTTCCTCCGAACAGAGCCTAGATGTCAATGGTAGGGATAAAGAAATAAAAGCGAGGAATGAGAAATTGAAAGCACAAACTTATGCCCATTACCTCAAAATGGCCCCAACCAACTACACCAGACTTATGTCAGCATTTGATATAAACGAAGGGAAAATGCAGATGAGTTTCCTCAAGCCCACTATAGAGCAGCCAAAATCCATGGCAAATTACTTTAAAACTGATTTTGAAGTATTGGCAAAGGATATTCATCCTATTGACCAAACAAAACTACATAAGAAGACCGGGGAAATGGTTTATTCCACTTTAACTAGCAAAGCCATTGCAGCCCATCAACTACAAAATTCATTACATAACACCTCTGCACAACTACAATTGGAAAATGTTTCCTCTCAGGCTAAGGACACTAGAATAAAATCTTTAGAAGATCTGGTAATAGAATTGAGACATGATCCCAAAGATGTGAAGGCAGATGAACAATTAATTAAAAAGAAGAATGATGATATTTCTACCTTGAAAAAGCAGCTTAAAATCCCTCCACTCCACCATCCTCAAACTGCAGAAGTTATAGAAAGGAAAAAGGAGGAAGAACTTATGGACCTGGTCCTAAGACTAAATGACCAACTAAAGGAAACTAAGGATGAATTGGAAAAAGAAATACAGTCTAAGCAAAGTGAGTCAACCACTTCTCAGACTATTATTCCCATAGTTTCTACAACTGTGCCTTCCAATCTAGCAACTGCCTTGGCACCAATGCTTCCACCAGTCACAACCCTGCCAGTAACATGAACCACTTCGACTACAGGTACACGAGCCAGCACAGAGTCAGCATCAGAAAAGACAGATGAAATGATCAAAGCCATGGAACAAATGAGCATCCAGGCAACTGAGTTAAAGAGACTTAAAGAACAAATGTCAAGCTTAGAAACCAATTATGAGCTTGCACAGATTCAGAACAAAGAGGAAGAAAGGAAAAATAGAAGGATGGAAGAAACAATCTAAGTCCTAGGAAAGGACTTAACAGTCGAAAAACCTTTAAGAGATATTAAAGATATCTTATGGACCAATATCATTGATTCCATCAATGATATTTGGCCTTCTATGCAAACCATTTTTGAATAGACTAAGCTAGTTAAAATAGTTGTGGAGGTGTTAAGTTATGGTATGTTCTATGCTTATAATATCTTACTCCTTTTCTTCTTATTTTATATTAGCAATCACATGTACATAAAGTAAAGTGTAGATAGAACATTAAACGATCGACAGAAAACAAGCCAAGACAAGAGACAGAAGATGTGGCGGCTAGCCAGGGACAAACCCCACAATGTGTGGGGAAACCCTTTGATAAAATATTCTTTTATCTTCAATAATTTAGCAGAGAGAAATAGTACAATAAATCTGATTCATATCAAAAGTAGAAAACCCTAGATCAGCAGCATCAGCATTAGCGGCTTCATCATAAAACTAGGGCAAACGATATCTCACAAATCAACCGTCGGATCGGCTTGATTCCACCATCGAAAGTTGCAGCTTCTAGAGGAGGTTCAAATGAACCTATAGCACAATTGAGATGAGGAGATCTTCTAGTCCATGTAGGTCAAACTTTACTTCTGCAGTTGCAGCTTCAGTTTCGACAGCTTCCTTCATACTAGGCAGTCAATATCTTGCAAACCGTCCGTCAGATTGACTTGATTCCACCACCAAAAGTTGCAGATTTCAGAGGAGGTTCAGATGAACCTACAATGCAGTTCATATGAGGAGATATTCTAGTCCACGTAGGTCAAACTTTACTTCTGCAGTTGCAGCTTCAGTTTCAGCAGCTTCCGACTTCACATGTGTGAGGGAGAGACCCTTTTCTGTGCAGTAGAGAAGAGACTCTTTTCTGCGCAGTAAAGAGAGAGATATGTGATGAGATGAGTGAGTCCAAATGAGGAAAAGTCCTCCTATATTTATACCCAGCGTTGGTGTTTGAATAGATGCGTCTATTGGGCTTCTGAGCCTACATGAGTGTAGGTCGGCTTGATAATAATTCCATAATCAAAATAAATTCATATCTCCATGAATACTTATCAAAATCAGACGATCTTTATATCAATCCTACACCTCTTGATGAGGGGAATCTAATAAAAATATTATCATCCATGAATAAGATGACCCACATGAAGTTTTGCCCTAGTTTCCAATTTTAACACTCCCTCTCAACTAGGGAGAACTTCATCTGCAATCTGTCTATCGGTCATTAGTATTTATCCATCAAATGCACTGCCCTATACAACCTGACCATTGCCCTGCTTTGCTCTATTCTACCTATTCTACTTTGTCTTGTTCTGCCCTGTACTGATCTGTATGGCTCTGCTCTGTTATGCGCTTCTCTGCTTTATTCTGTTCTGCTCTACTTTTGTTCGAATTATGAAGAAGAAGAAATGATTGAGGATGTATCATATTGACTCAAAGTCAGTCTCAGAGTATGTACCAGTGGTCCAAGACTAGTCTCAGCCAACCCGAAATCAACATAATAGTGAGTACAACTCCACTGGTCCTAGTCCAGTATCATCCTCCACTGACTCAAAGTCAGTCTCAGAGTGCGTACCACTGGTCCTAGACCAGTCTCAATCAACCCGAAGTCAGCTTCATAGTAACTACCACTCCTACCACTTGTCCCAGATCAGTATCGCGTCTCAGAGAGTGTACCATTGGTCCCAAACTAGTCTCAACCGACCCGAAGTCAACGTTGTAGTATATACCACTCTCACTGGTCCCAGACCAGTACTGCACTGACACGAAGTCAGTCTCAAAGTATGTACTACTGGTCCTAGACTAGTCTCAACCAACCCGAAGTCAATGTCATAGTATGGTACAACTCCTACCACTGGTCCCAGACCAGTATCATTGATCCCACACCAATGGAGGTAATATTAGCAAAGGGAGTACGATAGATAAAACGATGCGTCCATCGGTACTACTATGGTCCCTAAATTCATTTCCCTGCTCATTGATCAGAAGAGAGGTACTTCCCATGAGTCCCAAACTGCATGGGTAGGATGCCTTGATATGAGAACTAATCAATCCTGTCCTCACAGAAGAACACATCAATTCTGCTACAATCGCCATGGAGAACAAACCAATCCAGGCCTCACAAGACAGCACATCAATTTTGCTACAGTCACCATGGAGAACACATCAATCTAGGCCTCATAGGACAACACATCAATCCTGCTACAATCGTCATGGAGAACACATCAATCCAGGCCTCACAGGAGAACACATCAATCTTGCTACAATCACCATGGAGAACACATCAATCCAGGCCTCACAGGAGAACACATCAATCCTGCTACAATGTGGCCACGGGGTGTACATGTATACCATCAGGGGATAGTGAATTATCTTGTGGTCATATGCTGCTCCAAGAAGTACCCCGTAGTCCCCTAGAGCTCCCAGAGCTCAATGCATCATACATGACCCTCATCAGAGGGTGTTTTAACAATTCCAAGTTGTTCTCGGAAATTTAGAAATTTTACTTTCCCAAGGGTTTTTTTTCAGAATGTCGGTGACCTGTTCATCTGTACCGATATGTTGGAGCCTTATAGCTCCCTGCTGCACCATATCTCGAATATAGTGGTATCTTATATTGATATGCTTGGAGCAATCATGAAGTACAGGATTCTCTGACAAACGAATCCCACTCTGGTTGTCACAAAGGATCATGGTGGTATCCAATGTAAATCAAAATAGCTCACTGAAGAGCTTTCACAGCCAAATTGCCTCACAGGAGGCCATGCTGGCAGCAATATACTCCGCTTCAGTAGTGCTCAAGGCCACCAACTTCTGCTTCTTGCTCATCCAGGATATCGAAGTAGATCCAAAAGAGAAAAAACACCCGGAAGTGCTCTTACAGTCCTCCACATTTCCTACCCAATCAGCATCTGTGTATCCAAATAGTCTCACATCTCCAGCAGTGTATCTTAACCCATAAGTGATAGTGCCATGAAGATATCTTAACAGATTCTTGGCACCAACCCAATGTATGTGGTGGGGTTCAACCATATCTCGACTCAATGTGTTGACTGCGAAGCATATATCTGGATAGTAGTTCACTAAGAACATTAATGCTCCAACGAGTTGCTGATACTTGGTAGCATTTCGTAAAATAGGTCCAACAGCACTACCGCTTAACTTCTTGAAGTCTAGCTCCATCGGGGTAGTTACAGGATTGCAGTCCACCATACCGTATCTTTCCAATATCTTCATTACATATTTCCCTTGAGATAGGAAAGTTTCCCCTGGCTTCTGCCACACTTCAAGTCCTGGGAAATAGTGCATCAGTCCTAGGTCCTTCATTTCAAATTCAGAAGCCAACTCCCTCTTACATTTGAGAATGAGAGGGTCAGCACCTGTTAGAAAGATGTCATCCACATACAACACCAGTATGAGAGGTTTATCATCTTCAACCTTAAAGTAAAGGTTAGGATTCACTTCACTCCTAGTGAATCCTAGCTTCATCAAGTAGTTTTCGATCCTCTCATACCATGCTCGGGGTGCTTGCTTCAGCCCATAAAGATCCTTATTCAACCTGTATACATGATATTTTTGATCAAAAATCTCAAAACCTTTGGGTTGCTCCATGTAGACCTCTTCTTTGATCGAGCCGTGTAAGAATGCGGTCTTGACATTCATCTGATGTAGGTTCCACCCTTGTGAAGTGGTAAGGGCTATGATAGAGTGGATGGTCGTATATCTAGAAATAGGTGCAAATATCTCATCATAGTCTATACCTTCCTTTTGGGAGAAACCACGAGCAACAAAACGAGCCTTATACTTTTCCGTACTTCCATCTGTTGAATGCTTTATCTTGTAAATCCATTTGGAAGTAACAACTGTCTTGTCCTGGGGTTTAGGAGCTACTTCCTAGACATCATTCTTCATAATAGACTCATATTCTTTAGTCATAGCATCCTTCCATGCTTGATGCTCGATAACATATGAGAATGATGAAGGCTCATTTTGTATGATCGTGCTCATGATGGTTAGGTATCCCTAATACCTATTAGGTTTCTTACTTTCATGAAAGGTTCCTTAGGGTGCAACATGTCCTTCAGCATCATCAAGTAGCCCCCTAAGCCATGAAGGCCTGTTCCTAGAAGAGGAAGGCTCATGTGGAGGAGGATCAATTGGATCCATGGATCCTTCTACATCAAGCATTGATTCATCATCCTTTTCTTTTGGTTCCCTGGTGTTGGCTTCTTGAGAGCTCCTCAAAGTCAGAAGATTGTCCACCTTGCTGAGAGCCATATCTTCGTCAAAGGTGACATCATGACTAATCACAACTTCCCTTTGACTATATACATAGATTCTATAGCCTTTAGTATTTTCACCATAGCCCACGAAAATTCCCTTCTTTCCAAATGCACCCAATTTATTTCTTTTCTCTTTTGGCACATGAAAGTATACAGGGCTTCCAAAAATTCTAAAATGAGAAACATCAGGTTTCTTACCGGTGAACTTTTCTTCAGGAGTCTTGGAACCCAATGCTTGATGAGGGCATACATATATGGCATTATTTGCAGCTTCAGCCCATAGAAACTTTGAAAGTCTTTGATCATGTAGCATGGCCCAGACAGCTTCCATAATCGTGTGGTTCTTCCTTTCCGCCACACCATTCTATTCAGGGGTATATGGTGTAGTATTCTCCCTCTTGATGTGATCCTCTTTACAAAAATCATGGAACCCATTATATTCATATTCTGTCCCATTATCAGTTCTTAAGATCTTGATATTTTTTTTGGTTTGATTCTCGATTAGGGCTTTGAAGTGTCAAAACCAAGAGAACACTTCATCCTTCTTTTTCAATAAGTATATCCAGGTCTTTCGAGAATAGTCATCTATAAAAGTAAGATAATATGAATATCCTCCCAAGGAGTTCACAGGCATCATACCAGATATGTCTGAGTGAACTAGTTGTAATATATCGTAGGTCTTACTTTGACTTGAGGGGAATGGTCCCCTTTTGATCTTTCCTTCAGCACATCCTGGACATACACCTTCTTTCTCTACTTGGAATTTGGGCATCCCTATTACCATTTGTCTTACATAGGGTAGAGCTTTGTAATGAAGGTGGGAAAACCTCCGATGCCAAAGTTCAGACTGAAGAGTTGTGTCACAAGACATGACACCTAGCAGACTTCCACGACATGATATAAAGAATCAACTCGAAACCCAAGAGTGAAAGCATCTTTAACATTATTTTTCCATATACATACCTTTCCATTGTTTAAGGTTACCTTGTAGCCTTTGTCTTCCATTGCCGAGATGGATACCAGGTTCTTTTTGAGATCTGGTACATATAATACATCTTGTAAGTGGATCATATTACCTTGATTCAATTTGAGAGAAACATTGGCTACACCTTTCATGGGGTATTTCATGTCATCTCCAAGGATAATTTCCAGGTTAGTTTCTTTCTCTATCAGATTATGGAGTATTTCTTTGTAACCAGTGAAGTGTCTTGAGGCACCACTATCAATGAACCAAATTCCCATTGATTCTGAAGGAGCAGAGGTAGATAGAGTAGCTGGTAGATAATATTTAGCCTGCTTATTGTCAACAGTGTTAGATTCATACCTGGAATTTATAGCGTTCTTGAATGGTTTCCCTCTTCCTTGATTTCCAACATTCCATTTACCTTTGCTATTGAAATTTCCATTCCTTCGACTACCATGAGAGGGATTTTGATCATCTTCACGTCAGGGAATTGCCATGCATAGTGACCTTCTTTCTTTTTTATTTAGACCCAAAATTATTTCTTTTCTTAGCATGCGAAGAAAAATTAGCAAGGGGACCTTTAGGCAAGGGCATTTCTTGCTCTGCCACCCTTGTTTCTTCTTGAATGCATCTAGCCATTAATTCCTCGAAACCAGGAATTACACTATTGTTCAGAAGAGTAGTCCTGAACACGTACCATTTAGATGGTAATTCTCCAAGAGTCATGAGTGCCATTTCTATGTCAATAATAGTCTCCCCAATAGATAGGAGATCGTTCTTGATCTTGGTGATTCTGAAGAAGTATGCTTGCATACTCTCATTTTTACCCTTCTTGATTTCCCTCAACTTATTTCTAAGAAACAAAACTTGATTTGCATAATTAACTTTAAATAAACTCACCAGTCTATAGTATATTTTCTTGGAGGTGTCCAGTTCAGAGATGTAGGCCACCAAGCACTTGGTGATGGAGTCCTGGATGATCTTCTTCACTTTAATTTCTCTGTTCTTCCATTTGTCTTTGGCAGTAGGAGGTGCATTTGATGGAGGCTCAACAATATTGCCTCTCACATGATCCAACACTCCTTGATCCTCAAGGGTTAGATCGATAGACATCTTCCATCAGTGATAGTCAGCTTTCTCATGGAGCTTGTCTTTGATAGGAAAGAGTGTTGAGGACCCCATCGTTCTTTTAGGATAGCCTTGCCAATATTCTCTTTGGTGATTGCTCTTGCTCTTGCTCGGGCTTTGTCTTCACCTAAGCTCCGATAGCATGTTAAGTTATGGTATGTTCTATGCTTATAACAACTTACTTCTCTTCTTCTTATTTTAGATTAGAAATCACATGTACATAAAGTAAAGTGTAGATAGAACCTTAAACGATCAACAGAAAATAAGCTAAGACAAGAGACACAAGATGTGGCAGCTAGCCAGGGAAAAACCCCACAATGTGTGGGGAAGCCCTTTGATCAAATCTTCTTTTATCTTCAATAATTTAGTAGAGAGAAATAGTACAATAAATCTGATTCATATCAGTAGTAGCAAACCCTAGATCAGTAGCATCAACATTAGCGACTTCATCATCAAACTAGGGCAGACGATATCTCACAAATCGATCGTCGGATCTGTTTGATTCCACCACCAAAAGTTGTGACTTCCAGAGGAGGTTCAGATAAACCTATAGAACAATTTAGACGAGGAGATATTCTAGTCCACATAGGTCAAACTTCATTTCTATAGTTGCAGCTTCAGTTTTGGCAGCGCTCTTCAAACTAGGGCAGTCGATATCTTGCAAACCATCCGTCGGATTGATTTGATTCCATCACCAAAAGTTGCAACTTCCATAGGAGGTTTAGATGAAACTATAGCTTAGTTTAGATGAGGAGATCCTCTAGTCCACGTAGGTCAAACTTTAATTTTGTAGTTGTAGCTTCAATTTCAGCAGCTTTCGGCTTCACATGTGTGAGGGATAGATCCTTTTCTGCATAGTAGAGAAGAGACTCTTTTCTGCACAGTAGAGAGAGAGAGATGTGATGAGATGAGTGAGTCCAAATGAGGAAAATTACTCCTATTTATACAAAACGTTGGTGTTTGAATAGATGCGAATATTGGGCTTCTAAGCCTGCATGAGTGTAGGTTGGATTGATAATAATTCCATAATCAAAATAAATTCATATCTCCATGAATACTTATCGGAATCGGATGATATTTATATCAATGCTACACCTATCGACAAGAGGAATCTAATAAAAATATTATCAACCATGAATAAGATGACCCACATGAAGTTTTGCCTTAGTTTCCAATTTTAACAGGAGGCCATACAAAAAACCAAAGAAGAATTTGGAGAGAAACCTGAAGATGCAACCCAATTGATTAACTTTTTGAATAGCAGGAATAGGCACCAGCTGGAGTAATTAGAAATTGAGGATAGAACTTCCACCATCCTGGAAATTAAGAAAGTTCTTAATAAAAAGAAATTGATGCTTAATTTGGAAAAAAGATGTCAAAGTATTCAGGAGGACATAGATGATTTTATGTTAAAATATGGCATTCTAAGGGACAAAGGCCTTCTAAGCCCACTGGTCATAAATGACAAGTTAATGACTCGTGACAATTACATTGAGAAGCTATACAAACAAGCCAGAATTCAAGCCACCTCTTCTACAACAAAAGCACTACCTACAGAAAAGGTGCTTTATGATGGTTTAGAATTTTTTTTTTATATTGAACATGAAGTGAAACACCTATTCTTGCTCCAGCCCAATTTTGCTAAGTACACTGAAGCTGACGGAGTGTACAGGAAATTGATCAGAATAAAAATACCAAATGATGAATGGTGGACTAATACGATAGAGATACTATAAGTTACTATAGTAAATCTGTAAAGTATAAAATGTTTACTAAGGTAAGGTCTGGTAACACAGGTAAATAATATCAGAACACAGGTAAAGAGTGTCAACAGGTGAAAGTAAGAAGAAGAACCAACACACAGTTACAAAAGAAATTGCAAGAGGCAAATCCGAGTTCCAACATCCAGCTCGTTCATAAATGAAGGGACAAAAATAATCTATTTTCCATCTATCTCTATTTTTATGTAAAAGATATTTTGTATTTCCTATAATAAATCTCATATGGTTATGAGATATTTTTGTGTAATATTTGTATAAACACTTTAGAAATTGAAGTCATTGTGGTGGATTCAAAGACATTTCTGGTATATATTTCATATCAAGCTAGTGAGCTGTTGTAATCAAGTCTGGATTGGCTAATGGATCATGAAATAAAGTTAAAGACATTTCACAGGATTCTTCTGCACGATGGAAACCAAATAAGTATTATCTCTTCATGTTATTATGTTTTCTCATCATGTTATAAATATTCACATGTTTTCTTTATAAAATCTGAATAGTAAACAAAGAAAAATATTTAAGAATTAGCTTTAAGCTCTCTATTTTGACATGTTTACATTCTCATTGTTTTCTACTGAATTACCTTGGTTTGGGAAATATTAGTTGCTCCCCTACTTCTGTAGTTTTTCCCTTAGGTCAAAAGTGAAGGATTCTTAATTTCCCTTTACCACTAATCTCCCTCTATTCCTCATCTTGATCCTGGTTTAAGGATTTTTAATTTCCCTTCTACCTTGACTAGGTTTACCTCATCCATTTCAACCCACAAATTTGCTTTTTGTTGTACTAGCTTGCCCTGTGAATTTTTCCTTTAGCGATTGATTTGATCCCATTAAGATACTCTTTGTTTGACTCCATAGCTCAATGTACTGAAGGCTTGCTCTACCCATCTATTCCTAGAATTCCACTACCCAATCAGAAACAAAACACCCTTAAACTTTCATAACTAGCCTAATATCCCAACAAACAAAGCTAAATCATAAAGCGAGAGCCCTCTCTAGACTTATGTTGGCTAGAATCTGAGTCTAAAAGATTGGTTTGTAGTTACCTTGGATCCTTTCCTTCTTCCCTATTAGTGCTTGGATCTACCTCAGGTTGAAGGAAGGTAGGTCTAGGGTAACGCCAAACCATGCTTAACTTGGTAGCTAGCCCTACCAGGTCGGGAGAGGGCTCTCTCCTTGTCAATCTCAATTAGGATATTGGTAATTAGGGCTTGAGATGATTGAATTTAATGTAGATTTTAGGCTAGGCATAATAGCTCAAGGTTTTTGGTTTGATTTTTAGGTTTTGGTTGCTGGATCAATTGGAGAAGGTAGATAGGTCCGGGAAATAAACTCAGGGATACAATAATGTTATATGGGGAAAGGTATACAAGGGTTTATGTACTTGAAATGGATTGGGATGGTATATTAAGACAACTGAGTTGAGGAGGGCGTAAAAAAACTATGAATCCTCTTTAAACAGTTGAAAACATTGAAAACCAAATGCATTCCCAAGACAAGGCACATCAGTGTATTTTTTCCATTCACCTTGATTCATTTAGTTTTAGAAGATAAATATGGATTTGGATACATATAAAACATAAGAAAAACTCATTACAAATAAGAAACAATACATAAACTCACTGTCACAAGAATCCCACAAAAATAGTTGTGAAACCTGGTTTTATTCCTTGCCAAACTACTGATACAAATGTTCAATGAGTGCCACCACTTCCACCAAAGGCTAAACTTTTATAAATGACTAAAATAAAACATATTATAGGCATAAAACAAATCATGCTAGTCACCAGGGGATGAATCCATGAGTCAAGGAGCTGTTTCAACAACATCTAAACTAGGAACAAGAAAATAGGCAGTGGAATAGCTTGCCTCTAAAACTAAGGAAACTGATACATTCAGTTTAAAATCACCTTTGATTTGATGTATCTACCCCATCAAGTGTTTTACATCATATTACATCATTTACAATGCAAAATTTACCAAGAAAAGAAGAAAAAGTCAACTGTTGAAGAGACTAGGTGAAATTTGACTTTTAGGCAAAATTGACAAAATTTGCCTGATGCGCAGCACCCTGAGCCTAATGTGTAGCGCCACTTCAAGGCTACTTTTGGAGGCCTTCCACTCATCCAAATCAGGCCCAATATGGCTTGTTCGAAGGCCCTGCCTAGTTTCTGGAACACTTTGAATTTTCTAATTTGGAGGTCATTTGCCCCCCTCAAAAGTGGATTCTCCCAAGGCTAGTTCCAGTGTGTCCAAAAAGTGGCAGAGAGGGCATTGTTTGAGTGCTTTTTACCCTTTTGGTGGCCAAGGTATCCTCCAAATTTTATTAGTTTTTTTGGGTTTGGTTTTTCTTTCATGCTGAATCCAAAAATACAAGCCATTTGGCAAAAGAGTGAGCCAATCCAATGCATAGCGCTAGTGGTGCTACACATCCACTGGAATTTCCTGTGTTGCCTAATTCAAAAAAAAAAGATTACAAATTTTTTCCAAAATATTCCCATTTTTGGCTCTGTACTTCATTGGTTACTTTTTTGGGCAAGTGTAACATCAGCCAAGATCTCAAGTTTGTCACCCCTCTTTTTGCTTCTTAAGGGCCTCCTTAATCTTGCCTTAAGGTGCTTGATCCTCTTGTTGCATACTCTATTTCGGGTCAAATAATGATGTGTCATATGCCTTAGCATATTGTTGTCTTTGTTTTCTTTCTTCAGAAGGCCCTCAAGGTGGATATTTACCCTTTCAAGCCATATCTCTCTATCATGCTCCACTTCTTGTTCAATAGGATTCAAGGGAACTAGACGCTCTTTGTTGCTTTGCCTTTGAATTTTTAGCATCTCTAACTCCATTTGGCTTTGTTTACCCTCTAACTACTTATTCTCTTGCTCTAGGTAATTGATAATATATCTAGCTCTAGCCAAATTATCATTTGACATGTGAATGTGAGCCTCTTTCTCTTTTAAAAGCATGCTTTGATCTAATGATGGGCTTTCAAGATCAATTACCTGAGTGTGATGAGGTGGAACATCATCATCATGCTCCTCAAGTTGAAACTCCCTCTCAAAATCATCATCAAACTTTTCTCTTGAGACCTTTCCTTTCCCTTTGTCTACCTGCTGCAAATTCCTTTCCTTAGAGCTTTCACTTAGGGTGTCCTCCTCAAAATCAGGGTCACTGTCTCTTTCGATGCTTGTCTCTATGGGATGATGTGGTGATGATATGGTGAATGGTGGATAATAGATGGGGGGAAAATATGAGTATGAAGAGATTTGTGAAAGGAACAATAGTGATGAGGTGAGGTAGGGGAGTGAGTGGGATGGATAGAGGACCTAGGGTTTTGATGTATGAGCTTAGGGTTTCATAAAGGGATTAGTTTCTTAGGGAAAATAGGTTAGGGAAAATGGGATCAAGGGGTAGATTAGGGAAAATAATAATGGGAAAATGGAGACAAGTGACAATAGCTAGAAATGGTAGAAATTTGGTAGGAGACAACTAGGGTTTTGATTTTTAATATGCTAAAACCACAATTATATCATAAAAACCCTATGTGAGATCAAAAGTGAGGTTACTTACTTGATTGGAAGAGAAATGCAGCAATGATGGTGATTAGAGGTGAATTTTGAGGGTTTTGAAGTGTTACTGGCTAATGCATAGTGCCTACTCACCAATGCATAGTGCCTCTCTGATGCACAACTCTAGTGTAAATTAACACAGGAGAAAACTACCTGATGCACAACGCCCTCTGATGTGCAGTGCCGAGCTCCCAATGCGCAGTGCCATTTTGCAGACCCGTTTTGAAGGCCTTTGCAGTGTCCAAATTGGGTATGTGATAGCTCATTGGAAAGCTTGTTGAGTCTAATTTCCATAATATCTTGAATTTCTCAATTTGGAGTTCATTTTCGCTATCAAAAGTCAAATCTCCCAAGACTAGTCAAAATGTGCAGAATGCGACTGCCTAAATGAAGAGTGTTGTTGCAGTCAACTTTTGAAGGTCTTCCTCAACTCCAAATTAAGCTCATGATAGCTCATTGGAAAGATAGTTGTGTCTAATTATTATTTGATTCATCAAGAAAGTCATTTGGGCATCCCATATAGGAGAAAAGTGGATTTTTCCAAGGTCACTCCAGAGGTGTAGCAACTCTCCTAAGGCAACGATAATTTTGACATTTATCCCAAACCATGAAACCTGTGTAAAAACTAAAAGAGATTTTTCTTCTTGGGTCAATTTTGGACAAAAAAATCTCACTTCTGTCAAATTATTATTTTCTTTCTCAAAAACATTGTTTGAAGAAAACTCGTCCCTTAGGTGCGATGAATGGCTTGTTCCTTGGAATGACTTCTCAACAAATGGTGGAGATCTGATGTTCGATGATATGAAATAGCCTCATAACTTATGATATCTCTCATGCCTCCTCTGATCATATATCTCTAATCCCATAACCAACCCTAGCTCTGTGGGAGAGGAAATTAGGGTATGTTCTCTTTTGCTTTTGTAGGCGGATTGGTGCTCAAGATGACTTGATTTTTACAGTGGCAGGATTTGGCAATGTCAACAGGTACAACTGCTGAGTGCTTATTACATATAGAAACAATTAAATTACATGAAATTTTACAAAAATGGAACAATACTCTGTTTTCACCTCAAATTGAGTTTGAGTTGAAAAAAATATTAAATTTACATATGTTGAGAATTTCAAAGTTATCTGAAGATTCATATATCCTTCACATGTCTGCATGACCCTTATTTTCTGAAAATTTGACTTAATTGAAGCCCTAATACCTAATGTCCTTAAAAACCCTAAGACCTAAGACTTCTTTAAATCAAACGGAGCAAATATGAAAATTTACTTTAAACCATTTGATTGAATGATGACTAAAAGAGTTCAACAGATATCATATGATGGGGAGTAAAAACTGGACTAACATATACTATCATTTGATCCATGACCTAATGGAATGCAAATGATTGAAAGTGGGACTCCTAACATGAATGCAAAAGAGTAAATTTTGATCATTGATGGTAGCGTGAAGACACTACACTAACACCTCAAATGCGGGGATAGTGATGCTACAAACCATTCACGGTGTTGTCCATCCATCAAGGTCATGTTAACTTCACGAATCATGCACTTCAGCCTCTAATCCAGCTCCCAAGGAGTCTCACCTAGTAGCATCGTAATTTCATTGAACCCAATGATCAACTGCACTTCTGACCTTGGCCTACTAAATTCCCTAGTTAGCACATTTTGGTTAACTGAGATTCTCACATTCAGATTATCACTTGAGTGCTTGATTTACTAGGTCACTGCATGATCCTATAGAGCACCAACCAATGTCACTTTCTTGATATTATCATCTATAACTCCCTACACTTCCCATATGGCATTTACCATGAACCAAAACTGGTCTGGGTCTTCATTTCCTACTCCCTTGAACACATGCAACTTCATCGAGCTCACCATCTTAAAATGTGGTGGTGGTGGAGGTGGTATGGGTGAAGATGGAGGTGATGGCAGTGAAACTAGCAGTAGTGTGGGTGGAGGTGGTATGCGCAGAATCCTCTACCTTATCAAATGGATTGCACTTCGCGGAGAAACCTTCACGAGGTCTTCCTCATCCCCTCATGGAGGTGAAATCAAGGGACTAGTCTCTAGTCCCACACTTCCTTCGTTTTTGTAACTTCCCCCACTTCACATAGCCCCAAACATTAGTGTAGCTGCATAATCCTCTTTTTCACACAATAACATTTTAATCCAAGTGTTCAGAGACTTTGCGTACTTACCTCGCGATCCTTCGAGAAAGCATCACTTTGCCTCATTATAGCTAACTGAAGTGCCTACCATGAAATCAGTAATGAATCCTCCTATAATATGATCAAGCTAGTGATCAACAACATGCACAATCTTATCCTATGATGCTTCTAATTTGTGCACCAACTCTGGGGTCCACACAATAGGTCCATCGAGCTTCCACATTCCTTGGCAATCTGCTAGCTTCACAATCCATGGGTACATCTCAGTAGGGAAAGATGCGAAGAAAATTTTGTGGATTTTTGTATATGGGTAGGAGTCTAACCACTCTTCCTCCGATAGTCATAGATTCCTAATCTCCTTCTTAGTTGGATTCCAATGATGCGACATTAGACATCTCTATGCAGATTCTGGTCAAGTCAACGAAACCGTTTGTTGGCTTGGTGGGGCCTGAACCAGGTTTGTAGTTAATTAGCCAAACAAATCCCTATACTACTAGCCCTTTCAGCAATAGCCCATGGAGCGTGGACTGAGGTCTCTCCCGAAGTAGTATGGGGGGATGCTAGAGCTAAGTTTTTGCACCCTTGAGATGTCTGAACGGTTGGTTTAGTCCAACTGTGAATACCTTCGTGTAGGCCACTTCACACACTTTCCTAGCCTGTGAGGCCTTTTCACTCTGTTATACTCACCTTCGCGCAGCCCTAATCAAGGGCTGAGGTAATTTTGCACTACTAAGGCAACGATTTGTGCTCTTTTCCTAAGTTACACTATGGATTTTGGGCATGGAATCCTGCCACAACATGTTTTGGGGCTCAAAGCCCAAGTTATAGTCAAAGGGTTTTGTAGGACTGCATGATTTGTAGGCGTGGAGTGCGAAGTATAGGTTAAGTCATAGGGTTGTCCACCCTAAATTAATGTAATGTAATGTAAAATGATGTCGGCCTACCCATGGTCTATGGACCATGGGATTGTATAAATAGAGCACCGCTCTAAGTTGTAAAGATAACGGAAAAGGAAGAAAAAGGAAATAATATGAATGGTTAAAGCTTAGAGTAGGAGTCTAAGTGCCCTGGGTTGTAGTAGTAGGAGGAGGCTCTATAGCTGAGTGTACAGAGGCCTAGTAGAGTCCACAGCTGAGTGCGTGGACCCCTGCAACTGAGTGTGCAGGGCGGTGTCGAGTCTGTAATCCAGATTAAAGATTAATAAAGAGAAGTTGATTCCTATTTCTGTGTATCTACTTGCATTGCTTTCTTTACGTTTATAATGTTTTGTTTATCGCGCACAATGATATGATTGCTGAATATGCTATAAAAATCATTAGTCTTGCATAAACAAGTTAAGTAATAAGATAATAATAGAGTAAATAGCAAGGAACTTGGGTATTATACGGGTTGTGCCCCGAATAGGGTTGCGGGGAAGTAGCACCATGGGTTGCGAAAGGATAGCAAATGTGTGTAGCGACGGGTCAGACCACGGACCTTGAAAAGCTCATCAGACATTCCTAGGGTGCAAAAACCTGGTTCTAGCACCCTCCCATACTACTTAGGGAAAGACCTCAGTCCGCACTCCACAGACTATTGCCGAAAGGGCTAGTAGTACTGGGATTTTATTGGCTAAATCACCTCTAAACATGGGTTAGGCCCATACAAGCCAACAAATGGTTTTGTTGCCATGACCGAGATTTTCATGGAGGATGTCTGATGTCGTGTCATTGGAATCCAATGAAGAAAGTAATTGAATAGTAGTTGGACAAGAAGATTCATGAGTTCACGACGTAGGAAAACAGAAATCCATGAGTATCTAAGGAACAGTGCTTGGAGTGCTACTTGTATATGGAAATCCACGAAATTTTCCTTACATCCTTTCCTTTTCAGTTGTATGAGTGGATCACGAAGTTAGCAGACAACCAGGGAAGGTGTAGGCTCATCAAACCAATAGTGTGGACTTCAGAATTAGTGCACAGACTAGAAGCATCAGGAGGTAAGTTAACATGAGTTGTGGACCATTGGCTCAACTGAATAATAGCGGGATTTATCACTAAGTTCGCGGTCGACATGACTGTCAGCTACAGTGAGGGGGAACGACATTTTCTCAAGGGACCGTGAGGTAAGTATATTAAATCTTTGAACACTTGGATTAATATGCTATTGTGTGAAAAGCAGGTTATGCGAATAAATTAATGTTTGGGACTATGCGAAGTGGGAATATCTACAGAAGCAGAACTAGTGAAGGGCTGGAAAATAGTCCCTTAATTTCACCCTCGTGGGAAATCAAGGAAGAGCTTGGGAAAGTTTCTCCAAGAAGTGGGGTCAGTCTAATAAGGCAGCGTATTCTGCATCTACTAACTCCACCCACCCTGCCACCCATTTGACCCTCCTCACCTCCATCTCCACCCACCCCACCTCCGCCACCACCATAGTTTAGTATGGTGATTGCGATCAAACTACCGGTATTCAGAGGAGTGGGAAATGAAGATACAGACCAATTCTGGTTCGTGGTAAGAGTAGTATGGGAAGCACAGGGGTTTGTGGATGATAATATTAAAAATGCTATGCTGGTGAGCGTGCTACAGGATCGTTCATTAACATGGTGTATCAAGCATTCTAATGACCACCCGAACGTAGGAATCACAAAAATCCAAGCCGCTCTAAACAGGAAATTTAGTAGGCCATCGAACCGATCACACTAACAGAAGGCGACCTCTATGACATCGGTAACACAGTTCGCGAGGTCACCAAGGAAGCACTCTAGGAATCCATGTCGGAGTAGCAGATTGTGTTGGGGGCCCTAAGGGCATAACTGCAGGAACTACAGGTGAGGCTCCCACAGGAAGGAACCATAGCCACCTACGGCATAGCAGGTACATCAGCAGCAGAGCATCTTCTACACGCAAAGATGGCCAATACCATAGTGCTACCAGAAGAAGAACTAACAGTAGAGAAAGAGGACGACAGAACCGCGGTGGGCAGGATCAAAGGACTTGGCCTAAATTTGGCTGCCCTTCTGTGAGACACACTTCACTAGCTGCAGGATGGAATAACAGCAGAGCTCCATGCCAGGGAAGGCTGAGCGATTTAGCTGATGAGTGAGCAGAAGATCAACATCAAATAGCTTAGCCTACAGTGGGACGAACTGGCTTCACAGAACTAACAGATTGTGAAGACAATGGATGAAGCATGCGGTGAGTCCCAGAGTTGTCCATCATCGTAGACCTACCAACAGAGATACAGATCCATTTTCTGGCAAGTATAGTTCGCATTGGTGCAAGGAAATAACACAAGTATAGTTGGAGCTGAACCTCCATATTTTTGAGCTATGGATGAAGGCGCAAACTTCCATTCCTCTAGAAGTTAGAGAGCATTGCATTAGTGTGATTCAAACAGGACTAGAAGAAATTGGATGGGTAGTGCAAGACTATATCGGTATGTTGGACCAAGCTTTTGATGTCCTCACATCCTTGCAGGAGGACCCCAACATACAGCCCCTAGAAACAGAGGTGTGCGAACTGCATGTATAGTATGATAAAGTCAGGCGAACTATGTAGATAGTCATCCTCACCCAACGACTAGCAAAGATGCAGCAAGCAAAGGCATTGAAACAACAGGTGGATGCCGCTAGACAGAAAGAGGCACTTCTCAAGGTGCACATCCAGCCTTGGATTGATGAGGCCTTCATCATTATGGCTGACATTGAGGGAAAGCTCACACAAATGCAGAAACTATATGCACTAAGGTAGGTAGTAGATCCTCATAAAGAAGCATCAGAGGAGCACATGCAGTAGGTCCAGCAAACCGCAAAACAGTGCACCGTGAACCTAAGAACAGTACGGGACCAATTGGAAGCACTCTGTGCTAAGGTCATCGCACCAGCATAGTGACTTGGGATGAGTCACGATGATTGTGCTAGGGGCCTGTTGGGCATGGAATCCCCCCACAATATGTTTTGACGCTCAAATCCCAATTTGTAGTCAAAGGGTTTTGTAAGACCCCGCGATTTGTGGGAGCAGAGCACAAAGTATAGGTTAAGTCATAGGGTTGTCCACCCTAAAGTAATGTAATATAATTTAAAGTCATGTCGGCCTACCCATGGTCCGTGGAGCATGGGATTGTATAAATAGAGCAAGGCTCTAAGTTGTAAAGATAGGGGAAAGGAAGAAAAAGGAAATAATAAGAATGGTTCGATCTTAGAGTAGGAGTCTAAGTGTCTTGGGTCATAGTAGTAGGAGGAGGCTTTGTAGCTGAGTGCGTAGAGGCCTAGTAGAGTCCACTACTGAGTGTGCAAACCCCTACAACTGAGTGCATAGGAAGATGTCAAGTCTGTAATCCAGATTGAATATTAATAAAGAGAAGTTGATTCCTATTTCTATGTATCTGCTTGCATTGCTTTCTTTACATTTATACTATTTTATTTATCGCACACACTAATATGATTACTGAATATGCTACAATAATCATTAGTCTTGCATAAACAAGTTAAGTAATTGAATAATAACAGAGTAAATAGAAAGAAACTTGGGTATTATATGAGTTGCGCCCCAAATAGGGCTGCGTGGAAGCAGCACCGCGGGTTGCGAAAGGATAGCAAGTGCGCATAGCGATGGGTCAGATCATGGACCTCCAAAAGCTCATAAGACATCCCCAGGGTGCAAAATCCTAGTTCTAGCACCCTCCTATACTACTTCGGGTGGGACCTCAGTTCGCGCTCCACGGACTGTTGCCAAAAGGGCGAGTAGTACCAAGATTTGATTAGCTAAATCACCTCTAAACCTCGGTCAGGCCCATACAAGCCAACATATGATGGATTAATCAATCATCGGGTTTAAGGAGATCGCGATGCTCCAGGGTGAGACCCCTTAGGATCTGGATCAAAGACTGAAGAGTACAATCATGAAGCAAATATGATGTTAACAGATGGACAACATCACGCATGGTTTGTTTCCTCACTCACGCCACACTTAAGGACGATGCTATCACAACAAAAACTTTCCACCCATGCTGAAGTGTTGGAAATGGCAATGAGATTACATGAGACCCCTATACAAGACCCTAGGTTGGGAGTCCAACAAATCCACACGTAACTATGGAATCTATGTTTGGAAATGCAAAGTTTGAAACAAGACAGGATGCATCGGCTGAAGGTGCACGAGGAAGTATGGTTCATAAGATGCAAAGCCCAAGGGCACGACAAGGATCACTGTCTAGTGTTCGCGAACTACTCGGCAGGAGGAGTGCTGATTATGTTAATACCAGAGGCACAGGTAGGGCCGAGCGCGGCATCTACCATATGGTGCGTGATCTAGTAAATAGGAGGAAAATGCACTATGGAAAATTGTCATCTGTTGTAGAAGTATAAGCAGATGTCTCAGCAATTGTTTTGTAATTTTTGCAGGTTGGTAGGCCACGATGAATGCACTTGCCGAGGCTACGAACTAATGCTTGATCGGACTCCTGCCTATAGGGTGTAGACCAAAACACGATCCCTCGACCCAAATGTAGGGATGGCGCGTGCTAGATTTTAGGGGCTCGGTCAGGGTCGAGGTGGAATAGGGCAAGGAATGGGTCGCAGACAACTAATTTGTTACAATTGTGGAGGGCCAGGGCATTATGCCCGTAATTGGACAAATCCAACAAGAATATCATGTTGGTACTATACCCAGTTTGATCATGAGGCAGAAGATTTCCCTTTGATACTAGCGAGGATGCACGAAAAGGGGTTACTCCAGCCCCCTCCAACCCATAATTTACAAATGATGAGGTTTGAGCGATGCGAAGAAGACCCAAATGTAAACATGATTCTCAGGAGTGGTATGACCATGGGAGATGATAAAGGGAAGCAGCTAGAAGAAAGCACGTGGGTTCGCAAGGCTCCTACAAAGGAAACAGAATTTGATTTAGAATGCACGAAGGAGACATTCATGGAAGCTAAGAAGCTTCACAGAGGCCTCCACTTCAGGTAGTAAGGATCAACTAGAACCAGGGATGGATGCTTCAATTCTCACTACCTTTCTCGAGACATGCATGAAACTTTTGCATGACAACAAGGTGGTGAAAGGACTACAAGAACTTATCACTAGGTGCGGAGGGTCAGGAGAATCGTGCATGGTCCGAGAACTTGGAAAGCATGCATTGTGCACAGGAAGGGAAATGAGGTTGATTGCACAAATAGGTGAATACAAAATGGATCAGGTAGTCCTGGATCTAGTTTCGGACGTGAATGTACTACCAAAGCAAACATGAGAACACATGGGCAGACCCATGTTATAATGGTCCCTTATTCAGTTATGAATGGTGAACCAATAGAAGATTTTTCCCATGGGAAGATTGCAAGGGGTGATAGTTGATATTGAAGGTGTGAGTGCACAGGTAAATTTTGAAGTGATAGAGATTGTCGATGATAGAAATCCCTATACCATGCTACTAGGAATATACTGGGCCACTGATATGAATGGAGTCATAAATCTGAAGAAGCGCAAAATTATCATTGAGAAAAAGTCACTACGTGTGGTAGTACTGCTAGATCTAGCCGAAGGAGTGTGATACACTGAACCAATGTTCAACGATGATACTGACAACAATCTCGATTGTAATTACAAGATAATTGTGTGAGAAGAAGATTGGGTGAATCCGACTGTACATGGAAGGATTTTGTGGGAGCATGAAAGCTCCTGCACTTCAGATTCAGATGAAGAGATAGAGAGATGGAAGAATCAGCTGCACAAAGTAACAATGCTTAATTGAAACATGATGATTAGATCATTGCGCTGCATGAAAATAGAGGTAAGGGAGCTGTTGACATATGATGGATTAACATTATTGGATGAATTTCTCAGCAAACTTGAAAGCGCAATACCCAAACAGTGGTGGTTCAATGCACTGAAATGGGCACTGCACGCAACACAAGCATGATGGTGGGTTACACATCAAGGAAATTGTGAGGACTAGTGCGAATGCAGAAGGATGATGGGCCTACATTTTGGAAAACCCCAGCTCCAAATGAAAGCCAATCAATAGGGGTAGAACAACTTGCACACCCACCTTTCCCGATCGGTATAGACATATTCTGTACAATCTGCACAAGCGCACATCACCCCCAGACTAGAGAATCAGAACAAACCACAGCAGCAGCAAAGGCAGTGCGTGCGACCAATTCTCCATGACGAGGCATTCGATAGGGTGTGTGAAGTATTGAACAAGGTTCACCAGGCGAGACGAACTGATTGGGACCTATGCGTACCTGTGGTTCAATGGGCCTATAAGACCATGTGCAAAACCCTTAATGCGGATATGATTCTAAAGATGCGGAACAGAGTAAAAACCGTAATTTCGAAAGAGAATACAAAAAGGAGTCTGCACATAATAGCTCTTGTAGTTGTGACAGTGCACGATGTAGATGAGGAAGAAATAACATATCTATGTGAGGAATAACATCTAAGGATTTAGGAATCCATCCAGGGAGGGAACCTTAGACTTCAGAAACTTGAATAGGAACGGATACGATTGAGGAAGAAAAGCATTTGGATGGATGCTGAAATCAAACGGCTGGAAAATGAGATCACGAAAGCATGTCTCGTCGATAAACCAAGGATGATAAAGAAAAATATGGATGACCATACCACTGCATTAGAAGATTGTCATCGAGATTTTATGACTCTGCTGCCATGGCTACGACTGCACCTCAGCAAACACCATAACCAAGGAAATGTATTGCATACAGTAGAATGCACGATGTCCGCGGTCGCGCAGAAAATTGAGGAGTTTCTGTTGACTATGATGAAAGGTGAGTTGAAGTCTTGCACAAGTGGTGTGACCACCTGACTAGCCATAGGGAGCATAATATTAGCACTCCAGATAGTTCAAAGAGAGTGCAGGACTCTAAAAGAGTATGTTTTGGGGTTGCACAATGAGGGAGGTGCACGCAAAATCAGAATGACATAAAGGTCACACCCACGCACAGGGGGCTATGCTGCCATGTGGGTAGGTTGGGAAGTAATCGTTGGTGTCACTATTCATAAAGAAATGTCCAATTTAAGAAAAAAGGGAGTGAGTGGCGGCCATTTAAAACATGAATTAAGGGCTAGATTTGGGGCAATCTGCCACCAAGAAAGCATTGATGGCTCAGAATTGGGGGAGCCGTCAGATTTGAATTCAAAAGATGCTATAAAACTCCAAGGGCTAACCATGAGACAACACTTGTTCATTTGAGATTTGATCAATTCATTAGAGCACAGAGTGTTGAGCACTGAGCAAGATTTGAGCCTCAAAGTTCGTAAAAGACCACAGATAACTGAAGTAAGATGACAACTACCAGGAGAGGTTTGGGCTCTGCAGAGGGAACCAACGATGAGTCCACGTAGAACCCCATGGTACATGATGTTCCCGAAGACACTAGGGTCACACCCGAAATCCAAAAATCACCTCGGATGTTGAGGCCCAAGAAAGATAAGCAAGCAGTGGGACCAGTTCACATGTCCCAAGGAATCTGTAGTTCTGTAAACTTTCCATGGAAGAAAAGGGCAAGGCTATCACCATTAAGACAGATGATGAGGAGGATAACCTACAAGCTCTCTTCGATGAGATAGAGGGAGCAGAAGACATGGAAGAGGACATCTAGCCAGTGTGCACCACGATGAAATTGCCTGAGTACGTTCCTCTGCGAAAAGGGAAACCCAAGATACCCAAGGACTTGGATGCCACTAAAAGCGCACTCCGGACCCCACTCCTCCCCGATGGAATTGTGTTTGAGGACTCACACCTAGGTCTCTTACCTACAATGAAGTTTGAGGATTGGGACCTCACAGACAGTGAGAAGTTCCCACACTTGGAGATGGAAAGCCTCATGAAGCAAAGTACATAGGGGTCAGTCACACCACTAGTGCTACAGAAATGGCTACATGGTGTGGAGACAGTTGGATTACTTCATCTGCGATGGATTCCACACTTTCATCGCACACTTATCACTATTTTCATTATTAGGCAATTGCTTTGCCTGGTGCATGATGGGTACTTATGGCTGGAAGAGCCTATTCCCATCACATCAGATCTCATCCATAGGATTTCCCAACTCCCCTGTAAGGTAAAGGACCCCACGGTGATAGCAGGTAAAAGCAAAGATTTGGGAGTCGCAGAGGCCATGAAGAAAAACTACAAACTAAAGAAGAAAAAACGGGGTTACGCAATCAACAACATCAAAGATAAAGGGGTGTGTATAGCCAGGAAGGTAATGAGAAAATGCCACGGATATGAGGTACTAGCATTGGCAGAACAATGCATAGAGGGGGTCCAATTCAATTGGGATGAGTTCCTCTGCAAGGAGTTCCTGACCAACTGCAAGGAAGCCTAGGAGCAAGACAAGACTGCGTGGTTGCTCTTGTCTATTTTATTGATAACAAGGGAACGTCCCGAGGACAGTCAGTTCCCTAGTATTAAACAGGACTTACTAGAGGCCGCAATGTACATGTTTCTCTAGGCCACCAAGGACACTATGCAGATTTGAGAGACCAAGATCTTTTGGGTGCTTATGGAGGTGAGCATCCAGATGTGGATCAACAGACGGTCGCGTCTGTCCCCCACAATGTACAACAATCTGTGGAGCTTTGCAAACTTCAAGGTAGACATGCATAATGTGTACATCAAGGTGCGTAAGGACCCAGCTCAGAAATGGATAAAGCCCCCCTTCATCACTATCGATGATGTGATATTTTCTTTGTTGGAATCATGGCCCCCCATGTGGCGCGCCCCAGATCTGGTGGAGATGGATAGAACAACAACATAGAAGTAGAAGCATGTAACCAAGTTGGCCTAGGAAAGGCGCAATGAACAAGTGGCCACAGAGGTAAGGGCTGTTTGTGAGGCAACAAGGGTAGTCGCAGAGCAGGCAAAGGCCACTGAAGAAGTAGTAGCAGTGCAGGCAACAGGGGCCACCACAACACTGGATGCAGAGGGCCATAACATGTCTACATGATAGGGAGCAGAGGACATAGAAGAAGGCATGGACCCGGGCGCAACGTCCACTCAGCTGAAAAGGCTGCACATCATGGAGAGATCAGGTCCACGAAAAAAGGTCAAGGCATCAAATTTCCCATCGAATTGATCACACTAACAGAAGGTGACCTCTAGGAGATCAGTGACACGGTTTGTGAGGTCACCAAGAAAGCGCTCCAGGAAGCCATGGCAAAGCAACGATTGTGTTGGGGGCCTTAAGGGAAAAACTGCAGGAACTACAGGTGCGGCCCCCATAGGAACGAATTGTAGCCACCTATGGTGTAGTAGATACATTAGCAGCAGAGTAGCTGCTACAAGCAAAGATGGCCAATACCATAGTGCAATTGGAAGGAGCACTAATAGCAGAGAAAGAGGGTGATAAAGCTGCGGTGGGCAGGATCAAGGGACTTGGCCTAAATTTGGCTGCCCTTTCGTGAGACACGTTGTACCAGCTATAGGATGGAATAACAATAGAGCTTTGTGCCAGGGAAGGCCGAGTGATTTAGGTGATGAGTGAGAAGAAGATCAACATCGAACAACTTAGCCTGTAGCGAGATGAACTTGTGTCACAAAACCAACAGATTGTGAAGACAGTGGATGAAGCATGCCGGCAAGTCCCAAATTTGTCAATCGCCATAGACCTACCAACAGAGATGTGGATCTACTGTCTGGAAAGTGGAGTCCACAGCGCGCGCGAGGAAACAACACGAGTGCAGCTAGAGTTGAAACTCCTGATTGTCAAGTTGTGGATGAAGGCACGGGCTTCCACTCCTCTGAAAGTTAGAGAGCAGCACATTAGCATGATTTAAATAGGACTTGAAGGAATTGGACAGACAGCGTAGGATTGTATCGGTATGTTGGACCAAGCTTTTGACGTCCTCACATCCTTGTAGGAGGAACCCAACATACAACGCCTGGAAGCAGAGGCATGCAAACTACAAGTATAGTATGATAATGTTAGGGGAACTGCGCAGACAATCATCCTCACCCAACGACTGGCAAAGATGAAGCAGGCAAGGGCACTGAAAGAGCAGGTGGATGCTGCCAAATAGAAAGAGGCACTTCTCAAGGTGCACATCTAGCCTTAGATTGGTGAGGCCTTCATCATTACAACTGACATTGAAGGCAAGCTTGCATATATGCAGGAACTATATGTGCTAAGGTAGGTAATGGAACCTCACAAAGAAGCATCAGAGGAGCGCATGCAGCAGGTCCAACAAATCACAGAATAGTGCACCGCAGACCTCTGAACAATACGGGACCAGTTGGAAGGGTTCTATGCCAAGGTCACCCCACTAACAGAGTGACTCGAGATGAGTCATGATGATTGTGTTGGGGGCATGTTTGGCATGGAATCCCCCCACAGCATGTTTTAGGGCTCAAAGCCCAAATTGTAGTCAAAGGGTTTTGAAAGATTCCACGATTTGTGGGCATGAAGCATGAAGTATAGGTTAATTCATAGGGTTTTCAGCCCTAAAGTAATGTAATGTAATTTAAATTCATGTCGGCCTACTCATGGTCTGTGGACCATGGAATTGTATAAATGGAGCAAGGCTTTAAGTTGTAAAGATAGCAGAAAAGGACGAAAAATGAAATAATAGGAATGGTTCGAGCTTAGAGTAGGAGTCTAAGTGTCTTGGGTCATAGTAGTAGGAGGAGGCTCTGCAGCTGAGTGTGCAGAGGCCTAATAGAGTCTGCACCTGAGTGCGTGGACCCATGCAGCTGAGTGTGCAGTGCAGTGTCGACTTTGTAATCCGGATTGAAGATTAATAAAGAGAAGTTGATTCTTATTTCTGTGTATCTACTATGCATTGCTTTCTTTAAATTTATACTCTTTTATTTATCACACACACTGATATGATTGTTGAATATGATATAATAATCATTATTTTTGCATAAATAAGTTACGTAATCGGATAATAATAGAGTAAATAGCAAGGAAAATTAGGAAATTGGCCTATAATGCTTATCATACTGTGGAAAATTAGGAACTGCGCATTCTAGGACCCCATGAAAATTAGGAAATTGGCCTATAATGCTTATAATGAGGAAAACCTTACAAAACACAAGGAGGAGGCTTGGGGGGGGTCCACACTTGAGTTAACATTGTAAGTTCCAGTAGGGTCCTGACAAATGCCACGTGAATTCCCTTAATGCCCCATGATGATGTGGACTCATGTTATGTTGATGTATCAGTGCCACATTGACTACATGCAAATTCCATATGACTGTATTATGATGATGTTGCGGTGCTAGGTGGAAAAACAGGAGCCACATAGGTGTCATGTGGCAGGTCAATGTTGATGTTGCATTAATTGATTGGTCAAACTTCAAGAGGGAAAATGTTTCATATTGAGATTTGGATTTAAATAAAATTTATATCAGTAGAAAGCTCTTGAAGAGCTCAATGCAATGGTGGCATCAGTTTTGACTTTTAATGACATATGAACAAGTGGAATTTTATGACCCCATCCTCAGAATATACCTTGGAGCTATTACAAAGTATTTCGTCATGCCTCCTAACCACGGGAGGTCTTAGGCAATGATGATCCCTCTAGCCCAATGAGTGGGACTAGCAACCTATGTGACAATCTATGGGACACTTTCCTAGATTACAATAAAAAATAGAAGAAGAGGGAGATGGCCTACCTTGTTTAGATGCTATACCACATTACCTTGTTGAAGACCTCAAATCACTTGCTTCTTAGGTTTAGCTCTACTATTTCTGACATTTGAATACCTGTACAAGAGATCAAAGACACAACAAAGAGATGAATACAACAAGCATACTCGATAGTAACCTACTTAACAGATCAAGGAGAATTAAGATAAACGATGCATTAACACAAAAATTTATGGAATGTGAACCAGCAGTTGTACGTATTAATAAAATAAAGGAGGAAACATACAACAAAGCCTTGATGTCAATAAAATATCCTCGAGTGAATTTCCAAGTCTGATCTCAAGCTCTCCAAGCACTCCTTCTCTAAGCTAAATGAGTAGCATGTAGGCACAATCTCAGCATAAGGGTGCAAATACTCAAAGACCAACTATTTGGGAATGAGAGAAGATGAATATATAGCATGGAAAGGGAGTTAGGATCTCTCCAAAGATAGGAGAAGGCCCTCATCTCAAGGAGGTATCTGAATAGATCCTCTAAAAGTTGAATCTATTGTAAATTTACCCCCTCCTAAATCGCTGCACCAATTGCAAAGTTTGCAAGGAAAGGCTATTTTTTTTCATCACTTTGTCCCTAAATAAGTTGAACTTGCCAAGGGATTTACTCGCCTGCTTAAGAATTGGATCCCATTCATTTGGGATGAAATTTCCCAACGATACTTTGATGCTTTGAAGCAAACACTCATTAGTGATCCTTTATTGCATCCCACTGACTATTGTTGCGATTATTTCCCCTACTTGGCCGCAACTGACAATACCATTGCTATGGTATTGGTCTAGGATAATGATGATGACAATTAACATGCAATTTATTATTTAAGTCAAAATATTATTGACACTGAAACTCAATACACTAATGTCGAGAAACTTTCCTTAGCAACAGTACATGTTGTTCAACAATTTCACCATTACATTCTTCTATGGAAGACCACAATGATTTCTGACTATAACTCCATGAATATAAATGGATTGTTATCCTGAAAGAGTTTGATTTGGAGTTTACTTCCACCAAATTAAATAAATCACTCATTTTTTCCGAATTGATCTATGCCCTTCCTTCTACAAACACCTTCACTGATTTTACTGAGCAAATTCTTGATGAAACTTTGTTTCTCATCAGCGCTCTCAACCCATGGTATGGAGATATCATTGTTTATCTTCAAATGCAAACCTTTTAATCTGATTTGGATTGGTCTGACTAATGCAACATCTTGCATCAGTCTCAACCTTATCGGATTATTGGTGATACATTGTACTGATTCGGTGTTGATTATGTTCTTCACAGATGTATAACACTTGAAGAGGTTGAATGAGTCTTGAATAACTGCCACTCTCAGCCATGTGGTGATCACATGTTAGGCTAGGCCACTACTTAGATGGTCCTTCGCACCAGTTATTTCTAGCCTTCCATATTCAAAGATTGTATTATGGGTGTTCAAAGGTGCCATGAATGTCAAATTTATAACCGCAAACAGCATGCCCCGCTAGCATCCTTACACCCAATCATTACTGTTGGCCCATTTTCTAAATGGGGCATAGATTTCATGACATGTAAACCTTACTTAGCCAGGTGGTATGGCTATATCATTGTCATCGTTGACTACTTCACTAAATGTGCCGAGGCGATGCCTAAATATAATGCTAACAATATCACTACTACTCAGTTCCTCTTTAACCATCTCATAGCCCATTTTGGCTTCCCTCAAGCCATTGTCACTAATCACGGATCATATTTTCATTAGTACATGATGGAAGAGCTGACTACTCAGTTGCATCTTCGCCATGATAGCTCAACTCCTTTCTATCCTTAGGCCAATGGCCAAGTTGAAGCAATTAACAAAGCTTTGATTACTATGCTTCAACGAACCATTGGGAACCATAAAAAGGATTAGCATATCATGTTATTCTCATCTCTTTGGGCTTGCTGGACTTCGATTAAGACAACCATTGGTTTTACTCCAATCTAGATGGTTTATGGTTTAGAGGTGACTCTCCCAATCGAGTGTGAAATCCCTTTGTTAAAATTAGCTATAAAATTACTCCTCGATACCTCACCCAAAGAGGATCAATTACTTTATCTTGAGAGGCTTGATGAGACCCATCATATTGCTATGATAGTGATCGAAGCACAAAAAAAATGAGTTAAATCTTATTTTGATCAAACTGTTTCTTCACACATTTGTGCTGAAGGGGACTTGGTCTTGTTGTATGATCCACGGGGGATTCATTGGGGAGAAATACCATACCACGTGGGTTCATATTGGGGGATATATATTGAGGAAAAAATGGCATAATATATTGCAGGATATATAGGCGGTAAAGGGTTTTTATATTGGCGGGTATAAAAAATAGAGATCAAAGCTAATGAAAAAATATAAACAGGTATAAAAAATATTAATGAAAAAATGGATAACTACAATATCTAGTGGGAGTAAGGGTTCTTTAAATTAGGAATGTGTATTTGGTTTTTATTGGTAGGGTGTTAAATAATTTGTTTTTTAGGGGCATTTTCCAATATGTAGTCAAATTAAGGGTATTGTTTAATATGTCGTGAAAACATGTGATAGGTCATAGGTTCATTGAGTGAAGCCCCCGTGCTATGATCAAGCCAATGGTAAGTTGGGAGCTAGGATGTTTGATCCTATGTGGCATGGGCCATATATTGTAAAACCCATATTCCAAATCGTTGCCTATAAGCTAGTTGACTACGAAGGTAATGCATTGTCACAGCCCCACAATGAGCTTTATCTGAAAAAGTAATATACATGATTTTTGTGTAATTAATTTTTTACATTAGTGTGTGAATTCATTGGTGTGAAGTTTTGATTTTTTTGGTGTGATTATTTGCTTTGTAGACATGTTTTCTCTGCTTACCTTGTGTTCCACTTGGTTTGCATATGTCCTCGAACCATTATGTTGGTTTTACTGATGGCTCATGTCATAGCACACAAAACTTATCTTCCACATCTTAGGCACTCTTTTCCCCTGATGGCGAGTTGATCGATTTACAAGGTATTTTCCTCAGACAAACAACTAATAATATTGTTGACTACAGTGTTGTTATTGAATTGTTATCAGTAGCAGTTGCTCTTGGCATTAGAAATTTAGTTGTTAAGTTAGATTAACAACTCCTTGTGTTACAATTGAATAATCATTACTCAGTAAAAAATCCAAAAATTTTATGTATGTATCTACATTCTCGATTAATGGAAATAAATTTTGATTATATCACATATCAACACATTCCATGGAATTTGAATACATTAACAGATGCATTAATAAATTATGTTCTTGATAGACATTTGTGCAATTTATAAAAACTGATTATATCATCATGATACATGAACACATAAGTAGAAGATAA
The DNA here is from genome assembly GCA_000404065.3 of Pinus taeda. Taxonomy (NCBI): domain Eukaryota; kingdom Viridiplantae; phylum Streptophyta; class Pinopsida; order Pinales; family Pinaceae; genus Pinus; species Pinus taeda. Next base: position 55,215 of record APFE031561323.1, on the reverse strand, counting down.
AAACATGCATACATATATATATATATATATATATATATATAGATAGATAGATAGATAGATAGATAGATATATCACATTTGTCAAAGTTTGTTCATAAAAATCTCAAAAAATAAAGTGTTCTGGAACACATGGCTTTCAAAGCATACAACAGTGCAAAAAACATGGTTAGAAAGGCTATTCACCCACATGATGCTTGCAATAACATGAGACCTCTCTAATCACTAGGCCTAATAATCAACATAGTCTCGAAGACACTTGTATTGTATGCCTCTGGTATCACAGTGGCACATCATCTATAATCACATATTTTGTAATCCCTCGAGTGATAACTTCCATATTTCGTTCCATCTCTACCATAGGATCTACTCCTTCCTCATATGGGGCTTCTTCTATTTTACATTCTACCTGTCATGCTATTGGTGACACGCTAGGAGGCCTTTATGGTCCCACATATGCACATTTATCACAAGTAAACTCTCAGGTACACTTTAATAAAAAGAACTCATAAAATTGAAAAATCCAAAAACAATTTTTACCTGCATCAGTCCACTGTTCACCCGGTGGTAGAGATAGATCTGGATCCCATCTAAAGCTCATCCTTGCATAAGCATAGTCATCCACGATGATTAGTTTTTAGCGCAACCAACCAAACAAGTGCAGATGGAAATGCATTCACTAGCCCCCTCCTCCATGAGGCATGAGCTCACTCCATCTGAGCAGCCTCGGATCTTGTGGAGGTGGATCCTCCACCTCCACCCACTGATACCGAAATAGGGGCACACACTCCAGAAAGAAAGTGACTAAGATCGAACCAAAGCTGAACTGCTTCAAGTCTCCCATCTTTCCTTTGGTTAGTTTCCTCTTGATGTTGATCAATAACATCTCACACTAGTTGAACACTGTTGGAGTAAGACAATCCACTCCATATTGGAATTGTGATTTCAAGACCTTGTGAAAAGCCTGTGCCCCAACTATACGAGCCATGGTGTGTAGAATTTTCCTCAAGGGAAGATTGTCGATAGTCAATATCTTCACCTTCCTACTCACTGTTTTTTTTGCACTTGGGTAATGCCCTCTAATTAAAGGATTGGTGCTCTCACCTCTAGTATGAGATTCGAAGAGTTGAACTCTTTCCCCTCTTCTAGAAAATCTAGTAATGAAGTAGATGTTTGCTACTTCCAGCTCCAATTCTTGGTCTACAGTGAGCAATATCTGACAATTAACATCCCATAGAATAATCAAATAGTGTAGCAGTTCATTTTGAGCTCCCAGTACTGGGGTTTGGAATAATTTCAATAGCGCACAGTTCCTTAAAGCATTGACACAGTCAGGATCTTAGGAAGCTTGGTTATCTTCTACCTCATGGCCCCTTTCCTTCCATTCAATGACCATGTTGTCGAAATCTCTTGCAAAACAACCATTAACAATGATTAGATGCTTTTCATGGGATAAAAAATGAAACATTTCACTCAAAAGAGAACATTTCTCTTCAAATTTTCCACTTTGCAGCCAGCACGACTGCTTTAATTAATATCGCACGGGTAGAGCGAGAGCCTTTTAGGCTCAGGGGAAAAAAATGCAGATCCAATGAGAAAACCTACGTTGATCGCCCTCGATTTAAAATTTTGAAATCCTGCCTTCTCACGATAAAAAACCCTATGAAATGGCATGAAAGTAAATCAAAAAGTGAGAGAAAAGGTAGAGCTCTTACCTGTAGCTGACAATTTGTGAAATGGTGCCCTGGACCTCCCAGACTACTTGTCTGAAAAATCGAAGAAAATGGGGTAAAATGCACTCTCCAATTTACTCCAAGTGAAATGGTAAACACATTTTTGCCAATATTTTATTATTTTCCTCGATATTAGTGATGTATAATTGTCTTTGTGTAGTTATAGGTTATTTTCGGTGGTTATAGTGATAATTGTTGACTGATTCAACGAGCTTTTGTTTTATCTCTTTTTCGGGCTCATTAAAAAATAAATGAAAAAGGAACCCCCCTGGAGTCATATTGAAGCTCTTTTCTAACTCTTGAAATATGAAAAGATCACCGAGTACTTATATTTTCGAACTCGTTAAATTAAATGAATTGAAGTCATCTCAGTATATGTTTACCCATTTTTCAGGCTGAGATTGACTCTATGAAAAAGGTACACCTTGGTTGATATGGTCAAGAGGTTCTCTCAAATATTGTTTTCTACCTTTTTGGGTTTGGGAGACAAATTACGAAAAGGGACATGATGGACTTTTCTTTTTTGTCTCTTTTTCAAACTCTCTAAATATGAAAAAGGTACTGAGTTATCCTTCTGTCGGACTCATTAAAAATTTAATGGAGAAAGACTCATCATCATGACAAGTCCAAGTTTCTCCTTCCTAGGGCTCTTAAAACTTACTAGGATGGATTCATTCGAAGAATATATGACAAGCATATGTTATCCCCTTAAAGCTTGTGATTAACATTAATTGGGATATTTGCTAGAAATAATGGGGAAAATGAAAGTGAAACATCTCTTGTATAGGCAACATGTCGCTCTTGAACATGACATTCATCTGTTTCTCGTGTTTGGTTTGGGATATATTCACTCAATCAATTGTCTTTCCGAGTTTGGGTGGTTCATTTTGCCTCTCATCTAACTATTCCATTTTATCATCATGATCCTTGGTATTATGTTGAGTCAAACGTTGTCACACTCTGGAGTCCTATCGTCAATGTTCAAGAAATGTTCTATTTGCATTTCATTACCTATACATTGTCTGAACCTTTGCTACAATCTTGGATCCTACTCATTCTTTCCACTTTATTCCTTGTTTCATGTCAATGATGGGGGAATCATTATGTCCCTTCTTCAATGGGTCACTTCTTGTCCACTTCAGCTCATTATCCAGGAAGGTGACTTAGAGACTCACTTTTAGTACGTTAGAGCTTGCATGCCTTAATGGAAAGTTCTTCACATACGATGACTGGTTTTCATTATTGTCCTTCGATCAGATGATTCCATAGGTGTTCGACTTCAGCTTCATTTTCACATTCATGGATTGTACTGTTGTACCTTGATGACCATTGAAATTATTGGTGGTTCCTCTCATGCATGTTAATGGTCCATATCATTGGCTAGTAATTAGGTGGTTTTCTAGCATGTTCAACTTCGAAACATTCATTCACATGTTAGAATTCATGCCTTTTTTGGGTTGTGATGGTGTGCAAGACTCTGAGTTTTGTTTGGTATAACCCAGGTTGCATGGAGTTATGTATTATTTGTGATTGTACATGTTAGGTTCCTATACCAATATGAGTAATCATTTTGAATGACTAAGGTTAAGCCTTGTAATATTGTACATACCATTGCATTCTACAAATGTTTTCCATATTATAAAAAATTTTAAAATGTAAAGAGGCTATGTCCTAAAAGAAAAATCAAAGGAAAAAAGAATAAGAGAAGGTAAAAATAAAATAAAAATGAAAGTATATGAACCCCAAAAACAAAAAAAAGACCATGAAAGTGTGCAAGTCTAAATGCCACTACTATTTACTTTTATGCATAATAATGATTCTGTGCAACTTGTTATTCATGCCACAATCCATGGTAATCAAACTATTTTATATTGGTTATTTCATACTTTGAATTTTATGTTTATAGATTAGAGAATAAAATCTAACCAAACAGTTTAATCTTGGCAGATCGTAGTTAGGTAGAGAAGATAAAAGGAGCTCATAAGCTTAATCTAATCCCTTGGAAGATATAAGGTTAGAAATAGATATAATACTTTTCAAAATAAAAATAGATGAGTAACGGATTGCTAATCTAAATTCATCCAAAGAAATGAAGAAAACATGTTAGAGGTAAGAAATGGGTAAGTAGAAGAACGATTGCTGAACTACAAATTTAATTGGATAAAAACACATACATCATGCTTATACACATCTTTCAACATGTATGGTCAACTATGGAAGTAAAGACAAATATTTACAAGTTCATATGATTAACTCCCCCTCATTCATTTTTTGCCTTTACTTACTAATTTCCTATCTACAAGTATGTTCAAGTACTTTTAATCCTACAAGTCAAAGAGGCTTAAAGCATTTCTCTGACTTTTGGTGGGACCAGACCCTCAGCTTAATGAATTATGGACACAAGTGTTAGAATGCCCTTCACAAAATCATTTCCCCTTCATACAAACCATTTCCCCTCATTACCCTAAGAAAATCCCTTTTCTTAAGGTTAAACTCCATTTTCCTAAGAAAAGTGAAAACCCCCCATGTAAATCTGTTTCCGCTCAAAAAACCCACAAAAAGACTTTTATCCTAAGTATAACGATAAGTGCAGAAATGGTTACACTTTATGTCTTTACTAAGGAAAAACCCACTCCGCCTACTCATTACATATTAATTATTAACATTATTATATATTTTCCGATATAACCCTTTTTCCTGTATAATAATTAAACCCCTACGTAAATACCCCAATCCTTATTTTTAATAAAAACTATATGAATTACCCATATCCCGATACAACTTTACTTAATTTACCTAATCTCAATAAACCTAAGTTAATCCTGTCATTAACCACACCTGATTCTCTAATCCTGCAATTAAGCCCCGCCCAATCGCTTAACCCAGGATTAATCTCTAAACAATCCAAAACACTATGTTAAAACCTACCCCCCCCCTTCAACTCCCGTTATTTCCTCTTGCAACTTTCTGCCCGAATACCATTAAAACCAAATCGCCCAAATACCTAATGGAAACACAGCATATGGTCGAGCTGATAGCCTACATTTACCGGCTCGATAAGGCGTTTTTCCCTGATCCCTCGATGGCTACCTGTCAAGCTCTAAAGAACATCGAGTGACCCCTCCTAGAAATCGCCCATGCCACAAAAGCGGCACAACGACCCTTAAAATCACCTCCCCGCCGATCCGATAAACCACCTATCCTCCATAAATATGAATTTTGCACCATATTTGAAAATTTGTCCGTTAAGACTTTAAACCCTAAAAACTTTGTTTTCATGCCTTTCGCTCGTTTAACAATGTAAACCCATAAAACCCTTAAGCACCACCATGAACCTCTATGATGCAATTCCACCTCTGTTCACATCTAAAACACTGCCACGACCCATTCCCCAAGATTCCCTATACAAATGAAACCATCAAGCGCCCTTCAAGCCAACTCAGGTTTTCTTGATAATTGTTTAATTTTGCAGATCATCAGCCAAAGATCAAAGCTTGGATAAACAATTCTGATACTAGTTGCAGAACTTGTTTACTCCAAGACTCAACAAGAAACCATTTAAAAGCATATCTTTGGAAGAAGAAGACCAAGATAGAAAGAACAATGATGAAGACAGTCACACACAGAGCTGAGAAGAAAAAACTTATACAAAGCATGGACAGTCAAAATAGAGGAACTAGACCAGAGATGCAGTTAGAAGAAAAAAGATGAAACATTCAGAGAATTGATCAAAATCCACTTCCCGATGCTCATACACATAAAAACAAAATAATTTACTATTAAAACACACATTAAAAGGTTAAAATTGTGTAGTAAAGGATAAGACACAGTGAAGGATAAAGACAGGTCATTAGAGTGAAGGAGTATCTGTGTTAGAGAGTATCAGATGAAAGTCAGAAGTAAATAAAGCCTCCCGCGTGATAATTCAAACAGAAAAGATCATAAAGAGATAAAATCAAACAATAAAAGCCAACAATACCACAATAAAAGGGACAACATGAAACCAACTCAATAGCTACCTCTATCTTCCTGTGAGAAGATATTTATATCTCCTAGATTAAATCTCAAGTCAGTTTGAGATATTTGTAATAAAACCTTAGTATAAATACTTCACAATTCGAAGTATGTAGGGTGGACTCTTAGACATTTCTATAGACTTCTTGATCGAAAGATTGTAAAGCCACTGGAGCATTGACTGGCCCAACAAGCTGGATTGATGAATAAAGACCAAATATTTCAAAGGATTCATGTGTAGAGCGAAGTGCAGACAAGTATTTTCTCATGTTGTTGTTATCTCTTAAAGTTTTTCCATATTGTTTATCTAAATCTGAATGCCATAACTGGAATATTGTATCAGAATTTGTTTAATTACACTGTTATAATAGTTAAGCAACTACATGTTTTCTACTGATAGTCCAAGTTAAGGAATTCTTAATTTATCCTTAGTTTAGGTTCTTTCTTTGTAATCTATAGCAAAGGATTCTTAATTGCCCTTTGTTTTCGATTATCCTCTATTCCTTGTTTCAATCTGGGTCTGAGAATTCTTAATTGCTCTCTCACCCTAGTTAAAACCTTTTCCTTCCCTCTAGCCTAAAGACCTGCACTCTACTTTGATATCTTGCCCTTTGAACAATCTCTTTAGTGATTTGATCCAATCCTGCTGCTCTTATGTTGACTCCATAAGCCAATGGACTAGAGACATCATCTTATCCATCTGTTTCAATATTCCCACCACCCAATCTTCAATATAAATAAAAAACCCCTTCAACATTAAGAACTATCCTAAAATATTCTCAAGCAAAGCCAAATCATATAGAGAGCCCTCTCCAAGCATCAGGAAGGCGAGTTCCTGATCTCCAAAAGTGCTTTGTGGTTACCCCGATGATCTCTTTCATTAACCTTGGGAAATTACTGGGTGATAAAATAGTGGCGACTCCATTAGGGAAAACTAACATTTTCTTTAGAAATGTTTTACGGGTTTAGATTTGATCTCTGATGGTGGATAGTGATCAGACACACAAAGGTTAAAATCATCCACTTGGTGACTCCAAATCAATCTCACAATCAAGACTCCACTGAGGAAAACTAACATTTTCTTCATAAATTTTTTACAGGTTTAGATCTGATCTATGATGGTGGATAGTGATCAAACACATAAATGTTAAAATCATCCACCTGGCGACTCCAAATAAATTTCACAATCAAGACTCCACTGGAGGAATGAACCTGAAGGAACTATATGAAAAGATTAGGCTTTTAACTTGGATTGTTATCCAAGACATTATCTTCTTTCTCATTGATAAATTTTTTCAATATATATTGTATTTTAGAAAATATTTTAGATTAATTTTTTATTATTTCCCTTTGAAATTTGTAGATATAAAGTCTCTTTACACATTTGAGCAGCATTATTCTAACTCTTATGAAGATCATTTTCTAATTAAGGAGCATCAAACAATCAAGAATGATCAGACAATCCTTGTACATATTCTAGTACTTTATAAAGTTCCTAACAGATATAAGCCACTCATCTTACCTCCTACACTCTATGCTTTCCCTAACAATTATTACAAGTATCTCCCTAGGTTTGATGGAGAGAATGGTATCACTGCCCAAAAACATATTCAAGGTTTTGAGAATTATCTAGACTTATTTAAAATTGATGAAGATGATGTTATAATCAGGCTTGTTGCTCTTTCTTTGCAAAGTAGAGTAAAGAGTTGGTTCAAGAATTTACCTATTGCAAGCATCTCAAATTTCCAATAGTTTGTCAAATATTTTCTTGATAGATGCATAATAAAAGTCAATCTTTTAGACAGATTTAATCAAACCTATTATTCAATGCCATCAAATATAAGACCTCCCCTGATTAAGATATTTTTCATTATCCCAAAGCATTTGATCCAGAGACAGAATTTCAGCTAAGAGAAAGAAACCCCTCAACACTGGAACAAATGCAGAACATTGCAGTAGATGTAGAAGTTAATCTGCAAATAAGAAGAGAAAAGTTGAAAGAAAAAGCAGAGGAAAACAACATTGCAGAGGAAAAACTCGACATTTAGATGAAGAAAATATAGGAAAGGATGCAAAAGATCACCATGAAGGAATTTTTTGCCCAAAATCACATTGACCCATTTATTTCACAAAAGTAAGAGGTTGAGATCCATGAACAAGTTCCTTCTAATTCCAACTACGATACATCAAAGGATAGATTTATAGAGCAATATGTGGAGGAGAAATCTCTTGATCTAATGTGTATTTTTGATGACATTACTTCTTTTGATGATTTACCTATATATGATCACTATGATGATAATCATGTTCTTCAAAACCAAAATAACTTTACAGAGAAATCAGAAACTAGTTTGGGGAATAACAAAATTTAGTTTCAACAACTTGAAAATAGTGACCATCTAATCCATGTCAGCTATGAAAGTGACGAAGAAAGTGCAGAAAATTAGAAATAAGTGAAGCTTCTCTGCCTCTTTCTTTTGAATCATTTCAGTTCTTAAAGAAAATGTGGTATAAAATGTCTAAAGAAAAGGAGGAGTAGCTTGTAGAAATCTATCAAGTTCCATTCAAACCTATATGCAATAAGTTGCAGCAATCCTTTCAAGTTATTTATGATGCAGTAGCTAATAGGTTGGATAATGAATGCAATCAGAATTTTTCTCCATAAACAGACTATGAGAGTCAAAATCAAGATGATAAAGGTTTCACTAGACAAACATTTCAATCAGTAGAAGTGTCAACACAGAGCTCATGTAAAATTCTGCAGGGTGTTAAAGATAGAAGTGATATTTCAATTTCATGGCATGGAGGCCATCCAAAACAATCGTACAGTTGCTTAAATCAGTTGAACAATAGTGTATATATTTTGGAAGATCCTTTTGTATAGTTTTTATAGTCTACAAAGGAAAGCAAGTACATCCTTATCTTCTCATTGGTTGACAAGGTTATATTTGAATTTAGAACCTCAGTTTTAATTACAAACAAGCCCAAGCAACAAAATCCACCAATGTATATGATGCTTGAATGGTTGCATTGGCTATTTCATTTTACCTAACCAGCAACCAGAAAGCTGATTAGAGTATTAGGTAGGATTTCAGCTTGAATAAATTCAGTTTTTCAGCATCGAGTTTATGTTAGATAAGATTTTAGTTTACAAAAAATGGTGTATTTTCAATTCAAAAGTTTTAGTCACAAAGATTACAGAACAGAGCATATACATGTGTGGAATTGGCCCAATGCATCAGGCTACTAGTTGACGGTGTTCTTGACATTTCACAAGGAAATGCCATCCCCAAGTGGAGCCACTGCTAGGTTCCTATACCAATAGGAGTCATAATTTTGAATGACTAAGGTTAAGCCTTGTAATATTGTACATATCTTTGCATTCTGCAAACGTTTTCCATATTATAAAAATTTTAAAAATATAAAGAGGGTATGTCCTAAAATAAAAATCAAAGGACAAAAGAATAAGAGAAGGTAAAAAAAATGAAAGTATATGAACTCCAAAAACAAAAAAAAAGACCATGAAAGTGTGCAAGTCTAAATGCAACTACTATTTACTTATGCATAATAATGATTTTGTGCAACTTGTTATTCATGCCACAATCCATGGTAATCAAAATATTTAATCTTGGTTATTTCATGCTTTGAATTTTATGTTTATAGATTAGAGAATAAAATCTAACCAAATAGTTCAATCTTGGCAGATCATAATTAGGTAGAGAAAATAAAAGGAGCTCATAAGCTTAACCTAAGCCCTTAAATGATATAATGTTAGAAATAGATAGATTACTTTTCAAAAGAAAAATAGATGAATAAGGGATCACTAGCCTAAATGCACCCAAATAAATGAAGAAAACATGATAGAGGTAAGAAATGGGTAAGTAGAAGAAAGGTTACTGAACTACAAAGTTAATTGGATCAAAACACCTATATCATGCTTATACACATCATTCAACATGTATGGTCAACTATGGAAGAAAAGACAAAGATTTACAAGTTCATATGATTAAATCCCCCTCATTCATTTTTCCCCTTTACTTACTAATTTCCTATCTACAAGTATGTTCAAGTACTTTTAATCCTACAAGTCAAAGAGGCTTAGAACATTTCTCTGACTTTTGGTGGGACCAGACCCTCGGCTTAATGACTTATGGACACAAGTGCTAGAATCCCCTTCACAAAATCATTTCCCTTTCATACAAACCATTTCCCCTCATTACCCTAAGAAAAACCCTTTTCTAAGGTCAAACTCCATTTGCCTAAGAAAAGTGAAAACCCCCCATGTAAATCCCTTTCCGCTCAAAAAACCCACAAAAAGCCTTGTATCCTAAGTATAAAGCTAAGTGCGGAAATTCTTATAGTTTACCTCTTTAATAAGGAAAAACCCATTCCGCCCACTCATTACATATTAATTATTAACATTATTATATATTTCCTGATATAACCCTTTTTCCTGCATAATAATTAAACCCCTATGTAAATACCCCAATTCTTAGTTTTAATAAAAACTATGTGAATTACCCATATCCCAATACAAATTTACTTAATCTGCCTAATCTCAGTAAACCTAAGTTAATCCCATCATTAAACCCACCCAATTCCCTAATCCCACAATTAAGTCCCGCCCAATCGCTTAACCCAAGATTAATCCCTAAACTAATCCCAAACCGCTATGATTAAAACATCTGGCTCCCCTAAACTTTCATTCGTTTCCTTTGCATAACATCTCCACCCAACTACCATTAGATCACAATTTCCCAAATCTAATGGACCACAGCTATATCGGTCGAGCCCGATAGCCTACCTTTCCCTGCCCGATAAGGTGGTTTTCCCTGATCCCCCAATGGCTATGTTTTAAGATCTAAAGCACATCAGGTGACCCCTCCTAAAAATCACCCACACCATAAAAGAAGTGTGACAACCCTTAAAACCGCCTCCCCACCGATCCGATAAACCACCTATCCTCCATAAATATGAATTTTGAGCCATATTTGAAAATTTGTTCGTTAAGACTTTAAACCCTAAAAACTTTGTTTTCATGCCTTTCACTCGTTTAACAATGTAAACCCATAAAACACTTAAGTACCACCCTGAACCTCTATGACACAATTCCACCTCTGTTCACGTCCAAAACACTACCATGACCCCTTCCCCAAGCTTTCTTGTGTAAATGAAACCATAAAGCACCCTTCAAGTCGACTGAGGTTTTCTTAATAATTGTTTAATTTTGCAGATAATCAGCCGAATATCAAAGCTTGGATAAACAGTTCTGATACTAGTCGCGGAACCTATTTACTCCAAGACTCAATAAGAAATTGATTAAAAGCATATATTTGGAAGAAGAAGACCAATATAGAAAGAACAAAGATGAAGACAGTCACATACATAGCCAAGAAGAAAACACTTATATAGAGCATGGACATTCAAAATAGAGGAACCAGACCAGAGATGCAGTTAGAAGACAAAAGATGAAACATTCAGAGACTTGATCAAAATCCACTTTGCGATGCTGATACACATAAAAACAAAAGAATGTATTGTTAAAACACACAATAAAAGGTTAAAATTGTGCAGTAAAGGAGAAGAAATAGTGAAGGATAAAGACAGGTCGTCAGAGTGAAAGAGTATCAGTGTCAAAGAGTATCAGATGAAAGCTAGAAGTAAATAAAGCCTACAGCATCATAATTCAAATAGAAAAGAGCATAAAGAGCTAAAATCAAACCATAAAAGCCAGCAATGCCACAATAAAAGGGACGACATGAAAGCAGTTTAATAGCTGCCTCTATTTTCCTGCGAGAAGATATTTATATTTCCTAGATTAAATCTCAAGTCAATTTGAGATATTTGTAATAAAATATTAGTATAAATACTTCACCATTTAAAGTATGTAGGGTGGATTCTTAGACATTTCTATAGACTTCTTGATCAAAAGACTGTAAAGCCATTGGAGGATTAACTGAGCCAATAAGGTAGATTGATTAATAAAGACCAAATATTTCAAAGGATTCATTTGTAGAGCAAAGTGCAGACAAGTATTTTCTCACGTTGTTGTTATCTCTTAAAGTTTTTCCATATTGTTTATCTAAATTTGAATGCCATAATTGGAATATTGTATCAGAATTTGTTTAATTACACTCTGTTATAATAGCTAGGCAAATACATGTTTTCTACTGATAATCTAAGTTAAGGAATTATTAATTCCACCTTAGTTTAGGTTGTTTCTTTGTAATCTATAGCAAAGGATTCTTAATTTCCCTTTGTTTCTGATTACCCTTTGTTCCTTGTTTCAATCCCGTTCTGAGAATTATTATTTTCTCTCTTGCCCTGGTTAAACCTTTTCCATCCCTATAGCCTAAAAACCTACACTCTACTATGCTATCTTTCCCTTTGAACATTCCCTTCAGTGAGTTGATCTAGTGCTGCTGCTCTTTTGTTAACTCCATAGCCCAATGGACTAGAGACATCATCCTATCCATTTGTTTAAAGATTCCCACTACCCAATCTTCAATACAGATCAAAAACCCCTTGAACATTAAGAACTATCCTAAAATACCCTCAAACAAAGATAAATCATATAGAGAGAGCCCTCTTTGAGCATCAGGAAGGCTAGATCCTGATCTCCAAAAGTGGTTTTTGGCTACCCCAGTGGTCTCTTTCATTAACCTTGGGAAATTACTAGGTGATAACAATACACATGTTTCTTTTATAATATGGTTGCGACGATACCATGGGACTTTATACTTATGATGATTATGATCCTTCTATATTGGGTGGCTATGTCCATACCTTGGATCCTTTCTTTTTGGATGGTTGCGCCCATGCCATGGATATATATATATATATATATATATATATATATAATATATATATATATATATATATATGCATCCTCGATTTACAGGTCTCCTAATAATGTTTTTTCATGTCCTTGCAAAAACTCATAAAGCATCTCAACCATCACTCCCTGTCCTACCTTCATGCTTTAGGGGACATCTGTTAAATTAACATTTTGTCACACCTCCTACACTTCCCTGTGCCATACCTCGAAGTGCTTGAAACTTGGTAATCATGTAGTGTACCCATCCTGATATATAGGTCAGATCCTCCATGAAACACTGATGGAAACATGCCTTCAGCCTTCCTTGAAGAAGTAAGCTCTAAAACCCTGATTTCATGACTAGTGCGACCCTAACACTGGAAACTAACATTGATGGAGAGTTGCATCATACTGTCCTAGCACTCCGAATGCTCTTTTTACTTGGATACTCACACTGATCCCTAAAAAGCAAGTTTTCCCAAAGAGGATAGGAAGCTTTGTGATCTAGAGGCTTCCAGAACAATGAGTTGGAGGTTGTTCAAAGTGGATGAGGTTGAATTCTCCCAAAATGGACCTTTGGTCTTATCCCTATGAGCTATCTCCTTGAGATGAGGGCCTTCTCCTATTTTTGGAGAGATCCTAACTCCTTTCCCTACCTATATATTCATCTTATCGCTTTCCCAAATGGTTGGTCTTTGATTATTTACGCCCTTATGTTGAGATTGTGCCTACATGCTACTCATTTGGTTTGGATAAGGAGTGCTTGGAGAGCTTGAGCTTGGACTTGGACATTCACTCAAGGAGAGCTTATTGACATCAAGGCTTGGTTGTATGCTTCCTCCTTTCTTTCATTAATATATACAACTGTTGGTTCACTTTCCATAAATGCTTGTGTTAATGCATTTCTTATCTTAATGCTCCTTGATCTGTTAAGTAGGTTACTATCGATTATACTTGTTGTATCCATATATTTGTTGTGTCTTCGATCTCTTGTGTAGGTATTCAAATGTCACAGGCAATAGAGATGAGCCTAAGGAGCAAGAGATTCAAGGTATTCAACAAAGCAATGTAGTATCGCATCAGAACGAGGTAGGCCATCTCCCTCTTCATCTCTTTTCGATTGTAATATAGGAAACTATTCCTCAGATTGTCACGTAGGTTGCTAGTCCAAATCATTGGGTTAGAGGGATAGTCTTAGTCCACAGAGAGGATTTACCTAGAAAACAAGAGGTCAGGTCCATTCATTGTGTATCACCTCTCGTGGTCCAATAGAGTTCTACATGGTGGGAGGGGGTGTTACAAAGTGGTATCAGATCCCATGTTTAACACTTGGACTAAATGGTTCTTAAAAGTGAATATTTAATGTCATATATATATATATATAATATATATATAATATATATATAATTATATATAATATAATATTATATATATATATATAATATATAACATATATATATATTATATATATATTATAATTATATTATATATATAAATATATATTATATATAGATATATATATATATATAGATATATATATATATATCTATATGCTAACTTTAAACATATAAATGTCATGGCTGCTAACCTTAGTAAATTTTTATTTCAAACCTACTTTTGATATGGTTACAAACATGTTGATATGTACCTTTTATTTCTTGGGATATGTGACTGAAGTAGGTTTTATATGTGTGAACAATAGTAGATCACCATGTTTAGTGTTGACATGACAAAAAAAAAAAAGTTAATATGTTTTTGCTTGATATAACTAACATCTATGTGTGTGTGACAACATGTAAGAAGATACAATCTACAACAAGGAATAGAGGAATGGGAAATAGTATGGTATAGGATTTCATTCCAAAATCATCATGAGAAAGGAGAGAAAGCTTCCCTCATGGAGTGGATACTCTCAGGATCTTGAAATTTGAGTTGAAGAGTTGCAAGGTGGAGAATGAAAGGTTCATTAGAAATAAAAAAGAATAGGAAAAGTGAAACATAATGCTACTACAACACCTATCCTACATGCAAGGACTATTGTAACATGGACCAATATTTATAAACATGGAAGGGTTTCATGTTGATAAGATCATAAAGAAACCTCATAAGGATGGTAGGAAGAGAAGGTTGTTGACGTGCTGGGGCTACGCAGAACCTAAGCTGTGAGTGTCCTAACAAAATAATCCAAAATGGATTTTGGATAGACTCCTAAGTCTAAGTGTTACTCACTGAGGAAAATGAAAGTCCAAGGAATTTCCTGGAACTAGTCCCATTGCAGAGATCATCTCATTCTGAATCTACTACAACTTGAATGGGAAAAAATAGACTTCATATGTAGAAGCTATCATAAAATAAAGCTTCCCTTTTTCAAAGGAAAGAGAGGCAAAATCCCTTGATAATGGGTCCTAAAACCCTCTACGTCTTCATCAATCTCCTAAAAGGTCAAAACCACCGAAAATGGGGAAGTCTTAAGGATATTGGATTACACTATCGGAACCTTAAACACATGAGAAAATAGCGAAAATGAGGCAATTAGAGGCTTGAATAGTGTTTTCACAGGGGTCGTCGGATCTGGCTGATCAACAGTCTAGATCCAATCAGCGATCGCAATCAGCGATGATAGGTAGAGGTAGTCAGAGGCATAACGTGATGGAATCGGACCGACGCAATACCACGATCATTGATATTGGCGGATCACAATCGGCGAACACAATGGAGCGGGGCCTATGTATATATGCGGTGCAATAAGCTGATCACCGATGATCGGATTGGCGAATCAATATCAACAATGGCCAGACCCGATGGAAATATAGATTGTATTATATATATTTTTAAATCTAAAAAAAATCAATTTCCTTTGTAAATGCGTAATTCATTTATTAAACGAAATACAAAGGGATTAAGCCTCGATACAATATTACGGACCCGAAAGGGTTTATTAACACGGTTGCATATAAATTCAAGTTTGATAAGCATGATTTTTCCATGTTTTATTATATTTTTAAATACAAAGGGGAAAACCATGGAGTAGGCATTGCGACATGTGATGGCGACCTATGAGCAGACCCGATAGGAAAATAAGGCGTAGTTATGAAACTTTGAAGTCCAGAACTGTGTTTTCTACGGACTTTCCCATGTTTTATAGCATTCTTTGTGTAAACACAGAGTGACTATTTCTAAAGGATTCAAGGCACCAGTGGCTCCTTTTGTTGTGGAATGGGTGGCATTCATCCCCAAGGGAATTTAGTAATGATTGCTAACGCTCAAAGAAGGGATTCGAGCAGACCAAAATAGGGAGACGAAGAGCCCAAGAGGGAAATGAATCAACAGTGTTGTTTTGGCTCAAAAGCCATGGATGTCAAAGATAGAGGGGCTGGCTGAGCTGTTCTTGAGTAGTTATCAATTGTTGTTGGGTTTTGTTGCTGAAAGGAAGCCAAAGTAGGAAGCTAAGGCAAAGAGGAAGTGCAAAAGAAAAAGAGCAGCTTAGGGAGTCACTTGGAAGCCAAGTAAGAGGACTGTAACTTGATAGAGGGCAGAAAGAATCCAGAGCTAGATCCGAAGAGCCAGAGTTAGAGCCAAGATGTAAAACCAAGAGCCAAAGAGCCAGAGTTAGAGGCAAGAGCCAGAACCAAGAGCCAAAGAACCAAGAGCTAGAGCTTCAAGACCCAAGGGATAACATGGGGTCTAAACCCACGGTTTATGTATAAAACAACAGGAGTTGAGCCAAGAGCTTGTAAAAAGGACCTATACCATAATCCCAGAGAGTTCTAGTTGAATTAACTAGAGCTCACGGAGACGTATCCCAAGAGTTGTGGGTGAACTCCAAATTAATATTGTTGTTCATGTGTCTGTTTTATTGTTGCATGGTATCTGCTGCTTTATTTACTGTTATATGCATTTATATGTCAGTTTCAACAAATTAATTTACAACACATAATTAGTTTAAAACAAATACTAGCATACACCTATATTTTCAAGAATTTCTTAATTCTGCATTGGTTAATCAATAAGACTTGGGAAGATTTAAAGCTTTGGAAGTGGGAGAGGTTCTTGTATGTTAGACAAGAAGCCTAAGTGCCCAATTTTTAGATCAGGTGGTATCAGAGCCTAATTTTGGTTAACCACACCTTTAAGAAGGTTATATTAGAATGTTTGATTAACAAAGCAAAGACTGCTTGTCTGAAAGGTGTTTGAACATCAAGAGGCTGATTGTATGCTTGTTTTGCAGATTGACTATTTTTTGAGTTTGCAAAGGTAAAAGGAAAGTTGTTGATAGCTCAGTCCAGGAAGGACAAATAGGAAGAAGGGCTGAAGGCATTCTTCTATCCTAAAGGACCTCAAAGCAATCCCTGAAGCACAAGAGGTTTGTTGCAAAAGGTTGCTTGAATAAAGCTCTTTGTTATTCTTGTTTGAAGTTCTTTTGTTCATTGGAATAATGACAACTTCTTCAAGTGGGTCCTCAAATTCTGTGTTCTTCACAAGATTCTTTGATGAAGATATGAAGCAAGAATTGTCCACCATGGTGGATATCGTGAGAGAAATGTATGAGGATGGAAGGAAGAGTAGCATACTTAGAGAGTAGTTGAATTCCATGAAGGAAGAGAAGCAGTTGCTTTTTGACAAATTGCAGGAAATGGAGAGGCAACTTCATATTGCAAATATGAACCTGAAGAGGTTGCATGAGTTGGAAACACAACTCTTTGTTGCCCAAGAAGCCTTAGTCAAGTATCAACTTGAAGAAGAGGTAAACCATTCTAGTTTGTCTTCAAATTCCTTTGAGAATGCTTATATTGGTTCTTTTGAAAAAAAAACCACAGGCATAGGTTCCAAGCTAATGTCCAAGATGGGCTATGAAGGAAAAGGCTTGGGCAGAGATGCACAAGGTATTGTTGAGCCAATAATGATTGAGGAAAGGCCTAAGTATTTAGGTCTTGGCTATGGACAAGCTTATGGAGAAAGTTCCAAAACTGCCATGAAGGCCATCGAAACAGCTCCAAGGAGGGGTTGTATTACAAAGTGTGAAGATTGTATTAAGGAGGAATGCAATAGCTTGAAACATCAATTACAGGATGCAGGTGTTCAGAGGCACACACTTGAACTAGAGAGTTGGGGAGACTCTAACAGCCTTGAAGAGACTAATGGTGTTCCAAAGGGAGCCACTTCTTCATTTGCTTCACCTCCTCATGAAGGCAATAAAGGTGAAAGAGGCAGGTATAGATCTGGTTCTAAACATTTTCCTTTTGTTTGTGCCAAGCACATATGTATGGCAAAATAATTTCTTGTTCCTTTTGTAGTTTGGATAACCATAATGTTTCTAGAAGTTGGAAGAGAATGGCCACATACAGGAAGCAAAAGAAGGAAAAGAAGAAATAAGCCAAAGGTCCATTGGACAAGGCAAATCATGTTTTCAAGAGGATGCACATGCAGTGCACTTACTGCCATAAGAAAGGACATCTTGCTGCAAAATGTTGGAGTCTGAATCCAGAAATGCTTCCACAAAAGCTAAAGAAAGTGGAAAGGGAAGATGGTAGAAATGGAAGCGAAGATTCCATGAATGATGTGTCTCAGAAGGGTTCACATGATCATGCTGATGTGCATACGAAGGTAATACGTTTGAAAGGGATTGGTAAGGAACTGTTAAAGTTCTTATCCAATTGAGATTGCATGTTTATTGATGCTTCTACATTATATTTCATTTCAGCTTCCAAAGTACAATGTGCTTAAACGAAAGTTGAAGGATGAAATGCATGCATAAGCTTGATATGCATGAACATAAGGATGTTGATGATTTTCTTCTTTCTGAACATGTATGTGTAATTAACTTGCAAGGTTGATTGCTTTGACATGCATGTGATGCCATGTTAACTTGGGAGAAGTTAACTTGGTCTCCAAATGGAGATAATGATGAAGTATTTCATCTTTTGAAAAAGAGTCCTAATGGTCTTTTTCTACATGTTTGACTTGAAGGGTCATTTATTCAAAGGCATGTTTTGTGGGCTTGTTATCTAGTCCATCATTTGTATGCAGATGTAAGACATGGAGGTGTTCACAAGATGTGAAAATCTATTTCTTTTATTGAAGCAAGAGTTTAGGCCATCCAAGTTGTTGTCTTTATGTTTGTTGTTGTTAACAGTTGTTGTTGGCAACTTGTCAAATAGATACAAATGAAAGTTTTGTGGAGCAGATGAACTTCACATTTGTTTAAGCCACCTTGGATCAATGGTCAAGGAAAAGAAATTCAAACTATCTTCTATGACCATCTCAGTAGGAGTTTTGTGAGAAGGCAAGGAGGAAGACAGTTCTTCCCAAGAAGACCAACCGATCCAAGAAGGGAAGTGGTCAGAAACTGTTGGTTCAAAGGCACTATGCAAAGGCAAGTGTAGGGAGGCTGAAAGAAGAGGGTGAGTCACTCTTATTTGCTATTCAAATCAGTATATTAGTATTTTGGAGACCAAAAGTTCTTTTAGTGGGAAGGCATGATCCAAAATGGATTTTGGATAGACTCCTAAGTCTAAGTATTCCTCATTGAGGAAAATGAAAGTCCAAAGAAGTTCATGGAACTAGCTCCATTGTAGAGATCATCTAATTCTAAATCTACTACAACTTGAATGGGCAAAAATGAACTTCAGATGTAGAAGCTATCATAAAATGAAGCTGCCCTTTTTCAAAGGAAAAAGAGGCAAAATCCCTTGATAATGGGTCCTAAAACCCTCTAAGTCTTCATCAATCTCCTAAAAGGTCAAAACCATCGAAAAAGGGGAAGTTTTAAGGATATTAAATTACACTATCAGAACCTTAAAAACATGAGAAAAGAATGAAAATGAGGCAATCAGAGGCTTGAACAGTATTTGTTTGAGCCACCTTGGATCAATGGTCAAGGAAAAGAAGTTCAAACTATCTTCTATGACCATCTCAACAGGAGTTCTGTGAGAAGGCAAGGAGGAAGACAGTTCTTCCCAAGAAGACCAGCCAATCTAAGAAGGAAACTGGTCAGAAACTGTTGGTTCAGAGGCACTATGCAAGGGTAAGTGTAGGGAGGCTGAAAGAAGAGGGTGAGTCACTCTCATTTACTGTTCAAATCGGTATATCAGTCTTTTGGATACCAAAATTTCTTTTAGTGGGAAGGCGTGATCGAAAATGGATTTTCGATAGACTCCTAGGTCTAAGTATTCCTCACTGAGGAAAATCAAAGTCCAAAGAAGTTCCTAGAATTAGCCCCATTATAGAGATCGTCTCATTCTGAATCTACTACAACTTGAATGGGAAAAAACGAAATTCAGATGTAGAAGCTATCATAAAATGAAGCTGCCCTTTTTCGAAGGGAAAAGAGGAAACATCCCTTGATAATAGGTCCTAAAATCCTCTAAGTCTTCATTAATCTCCTAAAAGGTCAAAACCACCGAAAAAGGGGAAGTCTTAAGGATATCAAATTACACTATTGGAACCTTAAAAACATGAGAAAATAATGAAAATGAGGCAATCAAAGGCTTGAATAGTGTTTGCACAGGGGCTGTCAGATCTGGTTGATCAACGGTCCAGATCTGATCAATAATTGCAATTGACAGTGATAGGCAGAGGTAGTCAGAGGCATAATGCGATGGAACCGGGCCAATGCGATACTGCGATTTCCGATATCGGCATATCGCAATCGGCGAACACAATGGAGCAGGGCCTATGTATATATGCGGTGCGATATACAGATCGTCGATGATCAGATTGCCGAAATAGTATGGGCGATGGCCGGAGCCGATGGAAATATAGACTGTATTCTATATATTTTTAAATCAAGAAAACATCAATTTCCTTTGTAAATGCGTAATTTGTTTATTAAACGAAATACAAAGGGATAAAGCCCAGATGCGATATTACAGACTCAAAAGGGTTTATTAACATTGTTGCATATAAATTCAAGTCCGATAATTGGGATTTTTCCATGTTTTAGTGTATTTTTAAATACAAAGGGGAAAACCATGGAGCAAGAATTGCAACATGTGATGGAAACTTACGAGCAAAGCTAATAGGAAAATAAGGCACAGTTATGAAACTTTGAAGTCCAGAACTGTGTTTTCTGCGGACTTTCCTGTGTTTTACAATGTTTATGTGTAAACACAAAGCGACTATTTCTGAAGGATTCAAGGCGCCAGTGGCTCCTTCCATTGTGGAATAGGTGGCATTCATCCCCGAGGGCATTTAGCAATGATTTCTAATTCTCAAAGAAGGGATTCGAGTGGACCAAAACAAAAAGACGAAGAGCCCAGGAGGGAAATGAATCAACAATGCCATTTTGGCTTAAAACCCATGGATGTCAAAGACAGAGGGACTGGTTGAGTTGCTGCTAAGTATTTGTCGATTTTTGTTGGGTTTTGTTGCTAAAAGGAAGTTGAAGCAGGAAGCTAAGGAGCGCAGAAGCAAAAGAGTAGCCAAGCGAGTCACTTGGAAGCCAAGTGAAAAGCCAAGAGGGTTATAACTTGATGAGGGTACAAAAAAGCCAGAGCCAGAGTCGAAGAGCCAGAGTTAGAGCCAAGAGCCAAAACCAAGAGCCAAAGATCCAGAGTCAAAGCCAAGAGCT
This sequence comes from Pinus taeda, assembly GCA_000404065.3. NCBI lineage: Eukaryota > Viridiplantae > Streptophyta > Pinopsida > Pinales > Pinaceae > Pinus > Pinus taeda. The sequence goes on along the minus strand of APFE031561323.1, from coordinate 34,086 downwards.
AGAACCAAGAGCCAAAGTGCCAGAGTCAGAGCCAAGAGCTAGAACCAAGAGCCAGAGAGCCAAGAGCCAGAGCTTCAAGAGCCAGGGGATAACATGGGGTCTATACCCATTTTTTATGTATAAAACAGCAAGAGTTGAGCCAAGAGCTTGTAAAAAGGATCTATGCCTAATTCCAGAGAGCCTAGTTCAATTAACTAGATCTCACGGAGACATAGCCCAAGAGTTGTGGGTGAACTCCAAATTAATATTGTTGTTCATGTGTCTATTTTATTGCTACATGGTCTCTACTACTTAATTTACTATTATATGCATTTATATATCAGTTTCAGAACATTAATTTACAACACATAATTAGTTCAAAACAAATACAAGCATACATCTATATTTTCAAGAACTTCTTAATTCCGCATTGGTTAATCAATAAGACTTGGGAATATTTAAAGCTTTGGAAGTGGGAGAGGTTCTTGTAAGTTAGACAAGAAGCATAAGTTCCCCATTTTCAGATCACAAACAAGGAAATATGGATATCCCATATAAACTCGAGACACGTGAACTAACAACTAAAAATACCGAAGGAAGTAACTGAAAGAGGAAGAGAGATGAGGGGGCATTCCCATGAGCTCTCTAAAATGCTAAAAATTCACCTTGAACAATTTAGATGGATTTTTAGAACCCTAAAGTTCCGCAAGACCTTGGGAAAAAGTGATAATTAATATTTTGTAATTGTTCTAATGTATTTAGTGCTCTTGTTGAATTAAATACATAATGTTTGATGTGTTGTGAATCAATATTTTTTGCAATTATTTGTTTGTTGTTGGCTACATGTTTAAGTTTTGTTGAACTCAAGCATGTCCACGCTACTTTTTGTTGCTTGTCATGTGTTTTTGTGATTTTTCTTGGTTTTCCATTCTTTTCTTTTCATTTTTTCTCTAATTTAATCTTGGTTGTTTTTTTGGGTGTGGGAAAGGAAGGAAAATTAACTCATGGAGAAGAGCTAAATGAAACCCAACTCGAATTTCAAGACTCTAACCAAATTTTGTGCATGTGGTAAATTGCATTACAGGGAAGATGATGATGATGAATCAACCAAGGGAGCTTGGTTGGGTCCAAAGGAACAAAATGGATAACAATGTGACAACTATGAAATAACATATGAAGGAAGTTTTGTAACTCAAATAATGCTTGGATGAGATATGTTCTACATTTTATGAATATGTGAATAATGAGAAAATAAGAAAAGGATATAATGATGGCATTTCCTTTGAAAGGTCAATTGTTGAGAACCATCATAATAGGAAGATAAGTGATTTAATTTTTAAAATATCATGATTGTGTGAATGATATACTACTTGATATTTTGTGGTAATATAGTGAAGTTTCCTAATGGATTCCATGCCATGTGGAGGATCCATTGGGAAGTTGTGAAAGAATGAAATTTTGTTATTAACTAACATTATCAATGTTCTTACACTTATTCTTATGCTTATGACATGTTTTGTGTGAGTAAATGAAAGAAAGTAGTTGTTGAAAATTTACCCCAGAACCAACAACATGTGAATAACATGGATTACATGTGTGTACAACACATGCTTGTCAAAATGAATATGCACAGGTTTGGGAGCATGTACAAAGGCATGCATAAACCAAATATATAATGAAAATTCCTTTATAAATTCCATTCAAACGTATAAACAACTAAATTGATAGAGTTGGGCTAAAATGTGAGGTTGAGGTCATCTCAAGGAATGTTGAATATTGCAATAGTAGGTATGTGAAAGGCAAACTGGAATCCTTCAAAAAGAAATAGTAAGACTTTAGCTAAAAGTGTTGATAACGATATCTAAGGAGGGAAAATAGTAAAACAATGTAAAAAGGTAAAAGGAAGGAATTTGGCAAGAATTCCCTTTATCTAAATTTAATATCTATTGTTTCATTTTAATGAATGATTTGCATGGATGACCAAGAAATGGTATGGTTTGGACAAACAAATTTTCATGCAAAAAGATTGCAATGAAATCTATAATGCATGGTAAATTAAATCAAGAAATAAACTACTCATGAATTTAGAGATATGCATTTCTCATTTCTAACCTATTGATCTAATGGAATAAATGTTTTATTGCTTGATGAAATTCTTGGAATTAATGTGATGCACACATATAATGTTTTGATAGTTTCATTTCAATCTAATCAAAATTAGATGTACTGATAGAATCATTATATGTGTAATAAGTCTAAGGCCACATAAGTATGTTGTGAATCATTGTAATAAATGTGTATATGAGTATTGAAAGTTGTTTGGTTTATTGGAATATTATATTACAAGTTGAGTGTTGGAATGGGGTGTGAGATAAAACCTATCATGACAAAATAACACCAACTACAAAGGATCCCAACAACATGGCTACAAATCTCATGCTTATGAGATGTTGCTTCTAAATGAAGAAAATTTGGGCAATTAAACTTTCTTATTTGAATTTTTTTTCTTTTGAGTATAAATCATGGAAACCTACATGTTGTGACATAGGTGAAATAATGGAGAATGGATTTCAGGAAGAAGACTATCATGATGAAACTGTATCCTATGTGGCACCTTTTTTATCTCATACAAGTAAGTCATAACATGTATCCTTCCTATGAGACTCCATGAACGGTGTAGAGGATTACATCAGACCGTTCCTTGGCCATAAGGCTCCATGCAAATTGCATTAGATGATGCTAGAATTGTACTTGTCTGTAGGAATGTAATGATTATCCCATGTAGGAATGTCTTTGGACAGGTAAACTATCTAGAATGGGGATTGAATAGGCCCATAAATGTGAGTAGTTTATGGGGCCCCATGCATGAAAGCCTTTGGCCATGTAGACTTCCTAGAATGGGGTTTTCCTAGGCATGTAAAGGTGAGTAGTAGATTAGGTGCCACACAAGAAAGCTCTTGGATAGGTAGACTACCTAGAATGGGGGTTGCTTGGGCTTGGAGGGGTGAGTAACTGGTGGGAGAAGAAATATGCCCCATGCTCACTAGGATGTGAGCATGAGGAGGATTGCTTGATAAAGAAATAACAAAACTATATAGATAATTATTTGGTAAAGAAAAAACTAGACTTAATTGGTAAAGATGGTATTAGACTTATTACCCATGAAGATAAAGAAAGCAAAAAATAATTATGAAGAATAGTATATGCTTAAATAATTCTTTGTTGAAATTTGGTTTAAGTTTATTTAATTTTTGTTTATGAAATCCTATGAGAATTGGATTATTGCAATATAGGTGAACTGTTGAGCTAACAAATAAAGATAAATGAGGATTATTACATGTTGGAAACTTATATATATTGAGAGGGGATAGGTGAATCGGTATAACGTTGATTGAATCATCATAACAATTTTTTCCAAAACAATAATTAATCAATTAAGCACTTAACAACTAGTAGCATCATACATGAAAAAAACAACTAATCATGCATGCAACTTAAAATCAAAACATAAGAAACAACAAAAATGCACACCATGGATTCTAGGTGGAAACCCTCAATGGGAAAAAAATTACCCTATTGTTGCTTTACTTGTCTTCTTCCTATTAATCTTCAATATTTTCATTTACATAGAATTGTTGGCCCCAACCAGATAGGAAGCCCCAACTCCCTCTACATCATTTGTTGTTCCCTACCAGCTAGGAAGCCCCAGCCTCCTGTCTATCAATTTGCTAGCCATCACCAACAAGGAAGTTCGAATTCCCTATTTAGAAAACCATAAATTATCGGAAGCTCTAACCTCCACAAATATTTTTTCTAGCCTCCACCAACAAGGAAGCCCCAAATCCCTATTTGGCAAGCCACAACTTACTGGAGGCCCCAACCTCCTTAAATACTTTTACTAGCCACTAACATCAATTAAGCCCCAACTCACTATCTAGCAAGCCACAACTTGTTGGAGGCCCCAAAATCCTCAAATACTTTGGGCCGCCCTTTCATCTATTTTAAAATTGGGTCCTCTTTTGCAAAAGTAACACAACAAAATTACTCTCACAATCAACACAAGCTTACACAACCATACTCTAGCGGAAACAATACAAACCCTCATTCTATTACATAACACAAACATTAGTTGTAGCATTATACAAGGCAATTTCATAATACAACGAAACTATAACAATTCACTACATCTCTACAACATAACCCCAGATTTAATCACTGCTACAAGTATAATATTCAGTTTCATTATGAACAACAACTAAATTGATTTCTAGCCATGATAGGATATATTTATACTAACTATTCCCTCATCAACTTGGACCAAATTAGCATGCTAATTAATCTCCATTTCTCTTTATAACTGTATCAAGTAGGGCATGATCAACATGTCACTCGCACAAAATACCATGGGAAAATTCCCTTCTGAATGCCTATGGTTTTCCTTTCTCAACCTACAAGCAATGTTGTGGGCACATCATAGCAAGGTAGAGGAAATTTCCACAGTCATACAAAATCAAGCCTGCAACAATATGGTAGTGCCATGGGGATGAAGAGGCAAGCCAATGACAATCTTTTTAACCTTAGAAAATTCATCGCTTCTCCATCCATAACTTCAAGTACCTACAACACCACTTATGTACAACATCATCACACTAGGAAACACCCTTCTAACCTTCTACAACATAATCCAATCACATGTAACCATGATTCACTAAAAATCAATCCAAACACATCTACCACGTAGGTTACTTTTCAATAGAGGCACAATAGTCCTTCAACACCTGCAACAAGCAACTCAAAGTATAACATCTGAAGGTTGACATAAATTCCAACCAAACAATATTGTTGCCAACAATCCACCCATGTGGCATTGATGGAAACCCCAATTGATCCTTCCATCTGAAATTGGCCTCTGATAATTGATCTCCTCTCTCTCTCTCTCCACCTTTGACATCAATGTCAATAGTTCCAATACTCCAATGATATCATATTGCTTAGAGAATTTTTGATAACCCCCCCCAGATATATGCTAATACTAATATTTTTTGACACCAATGTAACAATATAATATGACAAAGCCTAGGCATAAATACAACTTTGTCCATTTCTGACCAAAAACTTCACACATAAACAATTCTTTGATTTCAACTTGAATGCTCAACAACAACTACATCAATATCACTAACAAGTATGAGACTAGTACCATGAAATACATCAGTAATGACTATTACATGGTATATGCAACATCTGTACACACTTGGACTGACAAGCAACAATCATTCCACCCAACTCTCAATAAAAAAGAAGAACAACTAAACAATATAATCTCATCAAAACTACTCATGCTCAACCATAAAAGCATTAATGACCACATAGTCTCATCATTAGAATGAAAATTCTCTTAGCATGTACTAGAATCATCCATGAAAACCTCTGCCAAACAACACTAATAGTATTTATATAACCTTGTCTCAACATCAAGGTAGTTGCAAGAACACTGAATCAGCTAGGGAAAACTAGCCATCAATGCAACAAACTCACACTTGGCGCAAAAACAATATCCCAGCATATCACAGTCGGACATACCCATAATACCTATATAAATTCTTTAACCTCTAACAATGAATTCTCATAAGATAGAGAAATTTTACATAGCTCATTAATCCGACAACAAGACTCTTAAGTTACAAACTTTTAGCAATACAAACCACTTACTAACAAATTCCTTTAGCCATATAACATTATATAATCAACTAAACAATATTTTATCCTCACACCATGAATGGACACTCGGTTTGGTGCAACAAAGGAACCGTGTGCTCATCATGCTCCGTTACAGGTGGAAAATACATATCAACCTTCTGATCTATAATAATACTCTGTCAAATGCACCAGGAAACATCTAAAATGTTTAGAGGCATATGCATTAGTCACACCACTGACCCATAGGTCCTCAAATAAAAAACTATTCATTTTCTTTCAAACTACACCATATACTTGTCATGAACACACCTTGAATTTCAAGATTTTCAAAAATATCCTCTATCCCATTTATCCAAACACATTGTTCTCCAATATTTTACTTCATTCATGTAGAAATCACACTCCTTTAAGACTTATCCATGCTCAATCTTTGGAAATTTGGTCTTCGATCACAATCTATTCCAATTTTCTATGCATCCACACCACTCGCACTAGATTTATATAATTGCACTAGACCAATAAAAATTCAGACTATATCCATCAATTGAGAAATCTTCTAAGTCCATGACCAAGACCTTTAAGTGACGTAGAAATCCCTTGTAGATTCAAATTGCTTATGTAATTTTCTAAAACAAAAGACTCGAATCTACTCTACTCATCAACGAAAACAATTAATCAATCAAGAAATCATGAAGCATATAAGAGAAATAATTCAATCAACACATTACAAAATTATCTCCTGGGGAAATCCACAGCTAAAACCCCCTACTATCTGTATATTTCATTTGTCAGAAAATATGAGAAGATTACAATGTTTTTCTCAAGCCCGAGCAACCTATACACTATCTCTTTATGTATCACAACTTCCTAGATAGGCCTTGGATAATACTTAGCCAATTTTATGTTTTCCCAAGTCCCTATTTCCTTGGTAATTATCCCCTATTAATTAGGGAAATTCCTCAATTTGAATTGCACAATCCATCATAAGCCTTCCTCTAACTTCATACACCACTTGCACAATTTGGATGATTATACCACTGAGAGTACACTGCCCTTGAATTCCAACCTCAACTGGGTAACTCTCATATTTTACATGCATGTTTTATTTATGACTGAATTATCAGTTAATTAGCTGAACACATGAAGCAACACCCCACGGTTAGACCTCCTACTAGTTGCTCCATCACTTGGAACTAGTTTAATTGACTCTAACTCAATTAAACTGGATTAACTAATTACAACTCAAAATAAACTCAAATAGGGCTCCTATAAATTATGAGATAATCCACACGACTCAAGTTAGACCCTCACCTTGAATTAATTGAACCAACTAAGTCAAATTAACTTAGTTAATGCGTACACGTTGTCTTGTGATGTGGAATTACGATTTTTTTCCTAATATAATTCAAAGGAAAATTAAATCAAGACTTTTCTTGTTGCATTTTCAATACTCCCTCTCAACAAGAAAGAGATTATCAGATACCCCAATCCTTCCTCTGTCGAACTCAAATTTGCCTCTTGACAGTGCCTTGTTCAAGATTTTTGCATCTTGTTCCTCTGTATGAATGTACTCTAACAACATGATTCTCCTCTGCACATAATCTCATAGATGGTGATACCAGATGTCGATATTCTTGGACCGATCACGAAAAACTTGATTCTCAGAGAGTTTGATACAACTCTGATTGTCACAATAAATCATTGTAGAATCCATATGTTGAACAAATAACCCAACAAGGATCTTCCTCATCTAGATAGCCTCACAAGCTGCTTGAATAACAACCACGTACTCTACTTCTGTAGAACTAAGTGAAAATGATCTCTACTTCCTGTTGCACCAAGAATTTTTCAATGAGCCAATATTGAAGATTCCCCCTATTGTTCGTTTCTTGTATGATCAACTCCCTACCCAATCTGCATCTATGAAGCCTTGAATATTAACTCCCTCTATCCATTTATACCAAAGACCAAACTAAGTGGTGCCTTTAAGGTATCTCAATTCATGTTTAGTTTCCTTCCAATAAAGTTTTGTTGGCTTAACCATTGCTTGAATAAGTTGGTTAACTGAAAAACACATGTCCGATCATGTGTTCACCAAATACATAAGTGAACCCAAAGCTTCTTTTAAATAATAGCCTCCATTACTTCACTTGAAGTAGCATCTTCCTTCCTCCAATTGCATGCTAAAGGAGTCTCCATGCGTACACCTTTCTCCATGTGGAACTTCTTCAGTATCTCGTTGGCATACTTTCCCTGAGAGACAAACCATTCCCCATCTCCTTTCCATACTTCCATACCAAGGAAATGATACATGAGCCCCGGGTCCTTCATCTCAATTTATTTTGCAAGATTTGAATGGCTTCTCATAACCTGTTAGAATTAAATCATCGATATATATTACTATAATCAATAATTTACCTTCAACCATAATATGGTAAAGGTTCTCATTTGATTCACTTTTGGTGAATCCAAACCTACTGAAATAGTTATTGATCTCGATGTACCAAGCACAAGGTGCTTATTTCAATCCATACAACACTCGCTCGAGTCTGCACACATGCGGCTCTCTGTTAAAGGTCTCAAATCCTTCTAGTTGTTCTATGTACACCTCGTCCTCAATCACCCCATTGAAGAATTCTATATTCACATCCATCTGATGTACCTTCCATCCCATCTGTGATAAAAGTGCTAGAATAGATCTGATTGAAGAGTACCTTGCTACTGGAGCAGAGGTATCCTTGTAATCAACTCCCTCCACCTTGTAGATCCACCTGGAACCTACCACTGACTTGTCCTCTAGCCTTGGGACAATTTCTCAAGATTTGTTCCTAATAATGAATACATACTCCTCTACCATGTCATAAACCCATACTGGTTGTTTCACTGCTTCCTCGAATGATGATGGCTCAGTCTCTACACTCTCGCTCATTATATCCATGAAGCTAGTGTACCCATCTCGTGGCCTCCTATTCCTACATTTTGATGTGGGTTTTCCCACATTCTCTCTATCATCATGCATCAATCTATGATCTTCTTTGGTGCAATTCCTTCCATCTTTGGATGTCTTTGCATGAGTGGGTGCTTCAACTCTTATTTCCTCTGCATGTAGCTACTCCACATCATCCTAATGTTATTCCTCTGGAGCTAAAATCTCCTCATCAGCATGTAACTGAAGCTCCCTCTCAAGGGAACATCTCACAACCTTCTCTTCATTGAACTTCACATCTCTATGAACAAATTTCATCTTATGAGATGATAAGTGCACCCAATAGTTGTGAGGTGTATCAGTTTACACCACAAATAGGTCCAACTCAGTTGTCAGTTCTATATGTTTCCATGCATCCTTGTTAACATGACATTAAACTAATGAACCAAATATGTTTAAGTGTGACACATCTAGTTTCTCCTATGAAAAATCTTATTCTGGTGTCCTCATCCCGAGAATCTAATGAGAAATCATGTTCTATACATATACAGATGTGTTGCATGCTTTATCCCACAAGTGAAATGGTAGGCCTTGATCATGTAACATCGCCCATGCAACTCCCACAATACTTATGTTCTTCCTTTCAGCAACCCCATTCTATTGTGGGTTATCGGGTGCTATTAACTCCAATCGAATTCCTTATGATGCACAAAAGTTCTTGAACTCATTCAACACATATTCTCCACCCTTATTTCTCCTGAGATACTTCACTTTCCTGCTAGTGTCTTTCTCAACAAGTGCTTTAAATTCACAAATTTAGAGAAAGTCTAATCTTTCTTCTACATGAAGAAAATCCATCACTCACATGATAAATCATCTACAAATATCACATAATACCTATGCTTGGATGTGGAGGATATCAAGAATGGTCCATACACATCTGAGTGAACTCTTTCAAGGATTGCTTGCACTTGACTGTCCTTATCATGAAAGGTGGATTTGGTGTACTTCCCTAAAGTACACCCTTTGCATGTATCTCGCTGCTCTACTGTACCCTTGGGAAATCCTGTAGAAATATGTTGCATGATCTTCAAGGCTCCATGTTGAAAATGGCCGAATATTTTATGCCAAAATTCATCGATGTCTCAGTTCTACACCTTCTCTGCTTTTGTGCTCAAGGAAACACAGTATTCTACATCCAATTTGTAGAGGTTCTTCACTCAAACCACGATATTCTTCACTTTTCCTATGGCTATTTGATGAAGGAAAGCCTTTGTAGCCACGATCTTCTAACATAGCTACTGAAACGAAATTATTCTTCAGACCTGGAACATACATGACATATTTTAATGTGAGAAGAGAACCAGATTCCCTTTGGAAACTAATAGTATCGATGTTGGTCATGATATACCTTCCATCATCTCCCATCTCAATGTGCATCTAGAGGTCCTACTCTTGCAAGTCGCTAAAAAATTCTTTGTTGTCGGCTATATGGAATGAGGCTCCACTATTTAGATACCACACACTTCCCATCACTGATTTCACCATGCATGCAATAAGGGTGAAACCCAACTCAAATTTTGAAGTAAGAGATTCACCTATTGCTCCTCCTAAGGGCTTCTTGTCAGCCTTCTTGTGAAGACACTTTATGGCATATTGTCCCAGCACATTATAGTGAAAACATTTAATCTACGACAAGTCCTTCTTGCCATGGTGACTGGGATCCCATTTGGATTGGGATTTCTTCCCTTTCCCTTTCTTTCCATTTCCATCCAAGGAACAATTCTCCTCAACATCATTATTGGATGAGGTTCCATCTCTAGTATTTAGGCTTATTTCTTCTTACACCAAGTCGGACCACAAATGCTCTCACTTTAGTATATTCTCCCTCCCATTTACCGAATCCTAGTACTTGTGCTGGCTCTTGGGAAGGCCTAGAAATGAAAGGCTAACTAGATCATCTTCAAAAACTATAATGCTAACACTCCCAAGCTCATCCTAACATTGGGTGAACTTTCTCAAGTAATATGGTTTTGTTTTGCCCTTCCCCATCTTGATCTTCTGAAGCTTGTCCATCAATGCTAGCTTCCTATGGTCATTGTTGTTTTGAAACAAGTCTATAGTGGCTTGCAAATTTCATATGGTGTATCATTCCCATGGATATTCGAGACAATATGATCTCGAACTCCTTATAAAATGATTCTCCTTGCCTTCGACACACATTTCTTCCACTCTTCCAGATCTTGAGCATCAATTGTTGGAGGCTTAGGGATATCATTGTCTATGAATTCCTTCAGCCTATTGTCTTCCAACAATGCTTCCATCCTATCCTTCCAGGAAATATAATTTGAACCACCCTCAAGGGAATATTCAAGTCTCAATCTATAGAATGACATCCTGCTAGCTCTGAAGAATGATGCTGCAAATTTGGTTTCACCTACAAAGACAAACTCGTATTATTCTCTTCTAGTCTGATTTCAACTCTGATACCATGTAGAAATTCCTTATAGATTAAAATTGATTAAGTAATTTTCTAAAACAAAAGACTTGAATCTACTCTCCTCATCATCAGAAACTATTTCTCGATCGATTAATTGTTTCCACTGATCAGTAGAGTAGATTCAAGTATTTTGTTGTAGAAAATTACATAAGCATTTTGAATCTATAAGGAATTTCTACAACTAATTTGCTAGATGTGAACCCAAAGCATGTTGTGCCCTTTTTTTTTATCATACTCCACTAACATCACAAGACTGGATACATCATTAACTCCATTACCAAATAAATTAACACATTCCTTAACAAGACCAAATCAAAATATGAATATTGTCCACCTTGTAGACTAGATCAACACACAATAGTTGTATTCCAACATTCCTTCATTACAATTTCTCAGATTAGATAGGTACATTGAATTAATTGTGATTCGGTTAATAAAAAATAACCAAAATGCAATGTGAACACAACACAACCACTAGATCAATGCATTAACGCTAAAAAAAATGAACTAGCATGACCAAAACAAAATCTGATTTATGGATTAGAAAAAATACCAAATACACTCTACTTCCATGGATACATGGACTAGATCAAGAAAAAATCACTCAACCATTTTGGACCAAAAAAACTAATGCATTAATTACCATCTATAATGCACTCTTCATTACTTGGAGATGACCAAATTTGATCACCATCATCATGTGCATCCATTGGCCTTTAAAACTCATAGCATAATGATTCCAAGATCTCAAGTATATAATGTACCAACTGTTTGTCCCCTATACTGCTAGTGTAACCCCTTATTGTTATTAGTACAACCCCCTTATTATATTGTTGTGCCCATGTAGTCCCCATATTATTATTAATGTGTCCCATAGAAGCCCACTATTGCTACTATTGTGCGATTACATTATTATTGTCATGTCGGCTCTGATTATATTATGACCCCTTAGACTCCTATATATAGAAAGGAGTTCTTGTCATTTGTATCATCCAAGAATTGTTAATTTGTGTAATGTAAAGGAGGTTACCCCCTTGAAGAGGTTGAATTCTAACGCGTTCAACTATCTTTTCTATCTTTTTGTGAGCTAGTTTCATAACATTTGGTATCAAAGCTTTGAATTCTAGGCTTTCGCTACTCCAAATAGGTCATCATGTCACTTTCGCTATAACTGTTTTTATGTGAAGTTTCATAAGCGAAAAAAAAAAACAATTTGAGACAAAATCGCATTGAACCTCGGATCCAAATTTCAGAGCTTTGCACGCTATATTTTAGGAGATATGATCTAAGGAAGTTGGTCTTTTTGCAGACTCCTGAATTACATTCCAAATAGGTGACCTTGGGAAACTCCTCATAACTTTTGTTTTGGGCATCAAACTACAATTTAGTAAGAAGTTACAGAAAGAGGATGGACTGTAGTTTCCTGTATATATTTTTTAGACCCGAAGGTCAAAACAGTAACACGTGGCACCTCATACAATTTCGCTCTTTTAGAAAGGTATATAATCAGGTCATCTTGGGAGATTGTGCATAACTCTTTCTTGGAGAATCTAAATTCGATAAGACTAGTGGCATTTAAAAGAGGACATAGAGGGCTACTGCAGGTCGCAATTTCAAAACTAGAAAATACGAAATGACAGAGTTACAGTCATTTCAAGATCGAGCTCCCAAAATCAAGAAAAAGTGAGATGAGGAAGTTTGATGGCAAGGATCCGGTAAATTGGATACTACAAATGGAGAAATATTTTGATCTACGTGGTGTACCACTGTTACAAAAGGTATGTATTCCATCTAATTATTTTGAACCGAATCAATGTTTATGGTACTTTGTTCTCATAAACCACTTGTCACGTAGTCAATTTTCACAGAGGAAATGATAGCACATTATGAGGATACAAAGAAAAAATTATTCTTTAGCCAATTGATAAATCTCAAACAAAAGGGTTCAATGGAAGAGCACATTGAAGACTTTCAAAAATTGAATATAAGGGTAAATTATATTCCAGAGAAGTAAAGGATTGATGTCTTCCCAGGGACTTTAAAGGATAATGTTCAACATGAGGTTCGTTTTTGGGAACCTGATTCATTGGAGGAGACACTTGAGTTGGCAAGAAAAATTGTAAGAGAAATTATGAAAGCAAGGAAACCCACCACTCAAGACTATAATTATGGAAGTGTTTCTTTTCCTAGCCTTCCACAACCTACAAGGCTTACACCACAACAATTGGAAAAAAAAAGAGAAAAAGGGTTGTGTTACAATTGTGATAGAAAATGCACTAAAGGTCATAAGTGTGATAAGAAGATATTATTTTACATAGAGTATGAAGAGGAGGAAGAAAAGGATCAAGAAACATCAAAAGAAGAGGATATACGCCAGGCCCCAACCCCAGAGAAAGAAAAAACGAATCTGACCATATCTCATAAAGCATTGGCAAGAGTTACCACTCAAACTCTCAAGATAGAAGGGCATATCAAGAAGAAAAAGGTTCAAGAAGTGAAAGATCACATCGAGAAAGAAGAAATAAATCCAACCATATCTTGTAATGCATTGGCCAGAATTACTACTCCTCAAACTATCAAGATAGAAGGACATATCAAGAAGAAAAACATTCAAGAAGTGAAAGATCAAATCGAGCATCAAGAAATGAATCCGACCATATCTTGTAAAGCATTGGAAGAAATTACCACTCCTCAAACTCTCAAGATAGAAGGAAAT
>APFE031561323.1:3167-19831 GCA_000404065.3 Pinus taeda | reverse complement strand
ACCTTACCCAATGGGAAGACACTTCAAGGTAAAAATGGATCATGATAGTCTTAAATACTTTTTAGAACAAATATTATCATTAGAAGAACAAAAAAAATGGGTCACAAATATGTTGGGTTATGACTTTGACATCATCTATAGAAAAGGGAAGAAAATTTTTGTTGCAGATGCACTCTCAAGAAAGGATGAGGATGTGGATGCATTGTTTTGTGATATTTCTTTTATCCAACCAGATTGGATAAACGAAGCAAGGGATGAATGGAAGAAGGACAATGAAGTGTGGCCACTCATTCAAAAGTTGCAGAATATCCCAATTCAAACAATATTACCAGAACTTGAAGAGGAAGGAAAAATCATATTGGAACCTGGAGTAGTCACAGAAACAAGAACCCGATAGCTACAAAGTTGATCAATTTCTGAGTATCTCATCAAGTGGAAGAACTTACCCGCTGAAGATTCTATAAGGGAGGACAAGAATTGTATATAGAAGCATAAAGAACTCCTCAAGCATTGAGGACAACACTTTTTGAAGGAGGGGCATGTTAGGCCCCTATACTACTAGTATAACCCCTTATTGTTATTAGTACGATCCCCTTATTATATTGTTGTGCCCATGTAGTCCCCATATTGTTATTATTGTGCCCCATAGAAGCCCACTATTGCTATTATTGTGTCGTTACATTCTGATTGTTATGTCGGCTTTGATTATATTATGACCCCTTATACTCCTATATATAGAAAGGAGTTCTTGTCATTTGTATCATCCAAGAATTGTTCATTTGTATAATGTAAAGGAGGTTTCCCCCTTGAAGAGGCTGAATTCTAAGGTGTTCAACAATCTTTTCTATCTTTTTGTGAGCTGGTTTCAAAACACCAACACTCCAAATTTTCAATCGAACAATTCTACACTTTGTCTATACACATAAATACACTACAGGGGAGTACACACTAACTTTTAACCCTTTCATATGCAGGTTATCTCATACAAGAGTGCACTAACCAAGACTCCAAATAGGTTCAAGGTGAATTTCAATCAAAATTTCGTTGGATCCATGGATACAACAATTTAAAACTCACTTTCCCATCAATTCATAGGTTATCCATAACTCGTTGCACACTCATGAATGTCAAATTCACTTACTAAAATTGCCTCACAACAAAAACCTTTTGACAAAGTAAAATAACACCATTGTGACCCATTTATTGTTCACATAATTGCACCATAACATTGTATGCGTGCCTATCATGACTTTAGAAATTCTATTGGGACATCTAAAAGGTTTACTTATAGGTTGCATATGTTGATGAATATTATCTTCTTCTTACTCATGCCTCTAGCAACATATGAGAGGTTGTTACCAACCAACATAAAAAATGATACATAATTAAACCCACAACTACCAAGTGAAATAATAGAGATGATGAGAAAAGCTTCATTTCTTTAAGTAGCTCCCCCTGTGATGACACACCTATTATATACTCCCTCTAAGGCAAATATTACTTCAATTTTTCATTGAGATCACTTTTTCCTCTTCCTTCTTCCAAATTATTTTGGAGTGATCTCTAATATGTGCATCCTTTTCTGGATTCTTGTCTAGTCGTCTTTTAAACACCTTCTCCTTTTTACTAGATTCCTTGAGAGAAAATGGAAACTTGCAATCTTTATCCATATGGAAAATATTTTCACATATACAACATCTTATGTAACCAAAAAAAGGGGGAAAATGTTGAAAATAGCGACAATAAATGTTAAAATTAACATTAAGAAAAAAAAAATTGTATTTGAATTAAATTATAATTCTAAATCTCATAGCAACTTGTAATAGTTAACTAAGTTAGTTTCACTTATTTGGCTCAGTTAATTCGAGTTGGGAGCCTATCTAGAGTCATGTAGAGTGGTTCATAGATTTTAGGGGCCCAGGTTGAGTTCTTTTGAGTTGTAACTATTTAATTCAGTTAAACTAGTTCCAATTGATGGAGGAATTAGTGGGAGATCTAGTAGTGGGGTGTAACCTATAGTACTGGGGTGTAACCGACACTTCTTAACCATTAAAATGAATATTCACTCATAATTAACTCATGCATGTTAGATTAGAGAAAGACCCAGTTGAGATTAGAGTTCACAGAGTGTGTACTATCAGTTGTAAAACCATCTAAATTAAATCACTGGTGCATGCAATCATAGGAAGGCCTATTGATGGATTGCATAGTTATGGATTCAGGAATTTCCCAATTAAATATGGGCTAATTCCCACGAAATTTTGCAAGGAAATAGAAGCTTGTCAGGGAACAGATTTGGCTGGAGCTTGTTTGTGAAGCAATGAGATAAATTGAGATTGTCCAGAGGTTTCTCGGGCTTGAGTAAAGCATTATAATATTCTCATATTTTCTGATTAATGCAATATACAGATAGTAGGGGTTTTTAGTTGTGTCTTTCCTCAAAAAATTATTGTGTTATGTGTGATTGAATTCTTCCTTTTTCCTCTTCTTGATTTCATCGATCAATTATAATTTCTTCCTATGAGTAGAGTAGATTCAAGTTAATTGTTTTAGCATATTACAATCTGTAGTTTGAATCTACATGGAATTTATACATAGTATCAAAGGTGAAATCAATATAGAAGAGGCGAGTATGAGTTTGTCTTTCGAAAGATAAATCAAATTTGCAGCATCATGCTTGAGAAACAACAGGATGTCATTCTACGGATTGAGGCTCAAATATGCCCTTGAGGGTAGTTCAAACTATATTTCTTGGAAGGACATGATGGAGGCAGTGTTGGAAGACAACAAGCTTAACGAATTCATAGACAATGATATTCCTAAGCATTGAACAAATCATGCTCAAGATCTAGCAGAGTGGGGAAAGTGTGTGGAAAAGGTGAGAAGGATTATCCTAGTAGGAGTTTCAGGTCATATTGTCTCGAACGTCCATAGTAAGGAAAATTCATTGGAAATGTGGAAGGACTTGACGAACCTGTTTCAAAAATAACATTAACCATAAGAAGTTGGCACTTAAGGAAAAGATCAGAAATATCAAGATGGAGAAGGGAAATACAATACCGAAGTACTTGAACAAGTTCACCCAATGTCAGTATGAGCTTAGAAGTGTTAGTGTTATAGTTGCTGAAGAAGATATGGCTAGCCTAACACTTTAATACTTCTTAAGAGCTGGCACACCTACCAAGACTCAATTAATGGGAGGGAGAAGCTACCAGAGTGGGAGCGATGGTCGTCCAACTTGGTACAAGAAGAGATTCTGCAAAACACCAGAAATGGGACATCATCCTAAGAAGTCTAAGAAGAATTTGCATTAGTTAGCAAAGAAAATAAATCCAAGGGAAATAAGTCCCAAGGTGATGAGGGTGATAGGAACAAGGACTTGTTGAACATCAAGTGTTTTCACTATCACGAGTTTGGGCACTATCCCATGAAATTCCCAAAGAAGAAAGCAAGAAAGAAGGAGCTTGCAATAGCGGTAGCAGGTGAATCTCTAGCTTCACAACTCGAACTTGATTTCACTCTCATTACATTCATGACAAACACTGTAATGGGTATCATGTGGTATCTTGACAGTGATGCCTTGTTCCATATTACGAGAAATAGAGATCTCTTCCGTGACTTCGAGGAGAAAGACCACAATCAGAACATAGAGTCTGTAGATGATGGGAGGTATAGTACAAATTACATTGATATTGTTACTTTTTAGAGGGAGTTTGGATCCCCCTCAGACTCACATATTTGATGTATGTTCCCAGACTAAGGAAGACTATGGCTACGATGTGATATTTAGCAAAGGAAAGGTTTTCCTTAGACACATTGCCACGGCTAGGTGAAACAGATCGATGTCCTAGTCAAGAACATGTATGCACTTGAAGTAAAATATATATGCACAGCCTTGAGGAGCAAGGAAAATGTTAGAGACTTGATGGTTGAGAGGGAGCATGAATTACCTTTCAACATGCAACCTCAGATGCAGCCCCAAAATTAACCTCAGAAGTAACCTCAACAAGTTGTGGAGCAACCACAATTGAAGAAGTAGAGAGGAGACCAAGTGGTGACATCCACCTAATCAGAGAACTCCAATATGGGGAAATTTTGATCCAAGTGGTTAGAGGGAGCACAAGAAACCATAACTCTAGGTGTGAGGTTGGGTGCTATGAAACCTTAGTCCAAGAGTTTTAGAATTTGGGAAGGATCCATTGAGGTTTTTTTTGTCTCATGGATCATTACCTTGCTATGGGGGCCCATAGTATTCAGTATCAGGAGGATCATTGTCGGTCAGATACTGAGGATTGTGCAACAGTGTTGACAACAAAGCAAGAGGCTTAGTAGCAGAGCCAGTAGTAACACAAATTTCCAAGTAGACAATTGCAGACACAGTTGATTCAATTTATTTTGTTTGGATGTTTTTTTAGTTTCATATGTTGTAGTAACAACAAAAATAGTGACAAGAGTTTCATGTAGAACATTCTAGAAGTAATAGATCGAGATAGAGTTGAATTTCTTTCTTGTTGAGAGGGAGGGTTGAAAATAGCAACAAGAAAAGTTTAAAATAGCATCAAGAAAAAAAATCATAATTCAATTTATTGTTGAATTAAATTGTAATCCTAATTCTCATAGCAACTTCTAATAGCTAACTAAGTTAATTTGACTTAGTTGGCATAGTTAATTTGAGTTGGGAATATATCTAGAGTCATGTAGATTGGTTCCTAAATTTTAGGGGCCCGGGTTGAGTTCTTTTGTGTTGTAATTATTTAACTCAGTTAAACTAGTTCCAACTGTTGGAGGAATTAGTGGGAGATCCAACAGTGGGGTGTAACCTATAGTAGTGGGTTCTGACCAACACTGCTCAACCATTAAACTAAATATTCTTCATACCTAACTCATGCATGTTATATCAGAGAAATACCCAATTGAGATTAGAGTTCAGGGACAATGTGCTATAAGTTATAAAATCATCTTATTTAAACCGATGGTGCATGCAATCAAAGGAAGTCTTATTGATGGATTATGTAGTTATGGATTTAGGATTTTCCCAATTAAATATGGGCTAATTCCCAATGAAATTGTACAAGGAAGAAGGAGGTTGGTAGATAGTATATTTGGCTAAGTATTGGCTAGAGCTTGTTTGTGAAGCAGTGAGATAGATCGAGATTGTGTAGAGGTTTCTCTGGCTTGAGAAAAGAATTGTAATTTTCTCATAGCTTCTAATTAATGCAATATACATATAGCAGGGTTTTTTAGTTGTGGATTTCCCAAAAAATTTATTGTGTTATGTGTGATTTAATTCTTCCTTATTCTACTTCGTGATTTCATCAATCAATTATTGTTTCCACTGATGAATAGAGTAGATTCAATTCAATCTTTTTAGCATATTACAATCTGCGGTTTGAATCTACAACAAATTTGTACATGGTATCAAAGGTGAAATCACTATAGAAGAGGATAATACAATTTTTTCTTTTGCAGGAGAAATCGAATTAACATCATACTTCAGAACCAATAGGATGTCGTTCTACAGATTGAGTCTCGAATATTCCCTTGAGGGAAGTTTGAACTATATTTATTGGAAGGACAAGATGGAGGCAGCATTGGAAGACAACGAGCCTAAGGAATTCATATAAAATGACATTCCTAAGCCTCCAGTAACTCATGCTCAAGATATGGCAGAGTGGAGAAAGTGTGTGGAAAAGGCGAGGAGGATTATCCTAGAAGGAGTTCAAGATCATATTTTCTCGAACCTCCATGGTAAGCAAACTCCATTTTCAATGTGGAAGGCTTTGACGGATTGGTTTCAAAACATCAGTGACCATAGGAAGTTGGAAATGAAGGATAAGCTCAAAAAGATCAAGATGGAGATGGGTGATACGATACCGAAGTACTTGACCATACTGAAGTACTTAACCAAGTTCACCCAATGTCAGGATGAGCTTGGAAGTGTTTGTCTTACCATTTTTGAAGACAATATATTGCACCTAACATTTCTAGGACTTCCAAAGAGCTAGCACAACTACCAAGACTTACTTAATGCAAGGGAGAAGCTACCAGAGTGGGAGTGATTGTGGTCCGACTTGGTATAAGAAGAGGTTTAGTAGAACACCACATATGGACCTCATCCAAAGAAGTGGAATGGGACTTTGCATTAGTCAACAAAGAAAATAAATCCAAGGGAAATAAATCCTAGGGCGAGGAGGCATATAAGAATAGGTACTTTTCGAACATCAAGCATTTTCACTATCATGAGTTTGAGCACTATGCCATGAAATTCCCACAGAAGAAAGAAAGCAAGAATAAACCTTTAGTTGTTGTAGCAGGTGAAGCTCTAGCTTCACAATTCAAACTTGATTTCACTCTCATTGCATGCATGGAAAGCACTGTAATGGTAAGAATGTGGTATATCGATAGCAGTGCCTCATTACATATGATGAGGAATAGAGATCTCTTTAATGACTTGGAGGAGAAAGACCTCAAGTAGAACATAGGGTTTGAATATGATGGGAGGTATAGGGTGACCGAAATTGGTACTGTTACTTCTTAAAAGGAGCTTGGCACCCCTCTCAAACTCACAGATGTCATGTATGTTCCAAGACTAAAGAAGAATCTTGTTTCCATCATGGTACTGGAAGACCGTGGATACAATGTAATATTTAGCAAAGGAAAGGTTTTCCTTAGACACATCATCACAGGACATGTGGAACAGAGCATTTTGTGGGTCAAGAACCTGTATGAACTTGAGGTACAAGATACATGCAAAGCCTTGAGGAGTAAGGAAAAGGTTAGAGACTTGGTGGTTGAGAGGGAGCATGGATTACCTCTCACATGTAGCCTCAAATGTAGCCTTGGAAGTAGCTTCAGAAGCAGCCTCAATAAGTTGTGGAGCAGCCACAATTGGAGAAACAAAGAGGAGACTGAGTGGAGTCATCCACTCAACTAGATACCTCTAGTAGGGGGAAATTTTGAGTAGAGAAAGACCCAGTTGAGATTAGAGTTCAAGGAGAATGTAATATTAGTTTTAAAATCATCTAAATTAAACTAACGGTGCATGTAATTGGAAGAAGGCCTATTGATGGATTTCACAATTATGGATTGAGGAATTTTACAATTAAATATGGGCTAATTCCCAAGGAAATTGCGCAAGGAAATAGGAGCTTGGAAGGTATAATATTTGGCTAAGTATTGGCTAGAGCCTGTTTGTGAAGCAATGAGATATATTGGGATTGTGTAGAGGTTGATTGGGCTAGAGAAAAGCATTGTAATCTTCTCATGTTTTCTGATTAATGCAAAATACAGATACTAGGGATTTCTAGTTGTGGCTTTCCCCATAAAATTATTTTGCTATGTGTGATTGAATTCTTCCTTTTTCTCCTTCGTGATTTCATCAATTAATTATTGTTTCCACTAATGAGTAGAGTAGATTTAAGTCAATTGTTTTAGCATGTTACAATCTGTAGTTTGAATCTACAAGGAATTTCTATAGAAAAGACTCATATATTTTGCTATTATGCCTTACATTCCGGCTCCTCTTTACATAGGCCCTACACTCAAAATCCTTATGCTCAAAAACATTGCATAAGTAACACTATCCATGAAAGAAACTTTTATATGTGATGATTGATGATGATCTTCTTTGACTTCTTGGCTGAAAAGGCTTCCTTTTCTGCTCCAACTTCAACTATCTATTCTATTGATAAGGATTGACCTTTTTTCCTTTATGATCATCTACTATATTTCTATAACTTTGGCAAGTAGCACTTGATACCCTCAGACATTGAACCAAACGGTCTTCTAGATGAGAGTGCTTTTCTTGAATCCTTACTTCGCTTCTCATTCAATTGTTGGCCTCCTTTCTTGTTTGTGTCATTTTCCTTGAAATAATTTTTGGATGGTTCCTTGGAACTAGATTCTCCTGTAGGATTATTCAATGTCTTTGTACTACTTTGTATCTTCAACTGATGGTTCTTATTCTCTAGATCAATTCTTAATAAAACCATCTCATCTTCCAAACTTCCACAATTATTTATTTTTTAATTCTTCATTCCCTATTCAACTCGCCTTCCTTCTTCAATTAATTGGGTTTTCAAATTAGAAAAATATTCTTTAAAATTATATTCCCTAGTTTCCTCAAATATTTGAAGGAGCTTCTTCTTATCTCTATTTTATGTTGAGAGCCTTTATATTTCAACCAATGTTGTGTTAAGCTTAGCTTGATCTCAAACTGATATCTCCTCTAGATAATCAACTACTTTGGTATTAGGAGAACACATCTCATTCAGTTAATCACTTTCCTTTCAAGGGGAATTTTTCTTCTTATTCATTTTATTCTCCTTTTCTCCACCATTACTATTAGTTTCTTCTTGTTGGATCCTTCATTTTTTGGATAGTTTCAATCAAAAAATGGTTGTGGAAAATAGGAAGTGAAAGTTAGAAAAAGCATGGTTAAATTGGTCAGAAGTTAGTGGTGAAAATAAGGAAGCAGCAAGTAGGAAAGCGTAAAGTGGACCAAGAGGTTACCTTCAAAATCAACAAGTCCATGAGAAAGAAGGAATCAAGAGAGCATGAATCAAGTGAGTGTGAAGTGTATTACTATTCTAAAAATGGTAAAAATTGAATCTATAGAGTGTTAATTAAATTTGACACATCAAACCAATTAAAATTGACAAGATCAACATGAAAAAAGTATAGGCATACAAGGTGAGTTGCACAAAGAGTAAGATAGTAGAGAAGGGACGACAAGCTAATGAAATTAAGACTTTTACTCTAGTGTTGTAATTTTCTATCTGTAATGGGAATTTTAGGGATGTTATATGACATATCTAGTCGAGATATTGCAAAATCTATAATTGTAGTGGTGATCTAGTTTTATAACAATAAAAGAAGGTTGTTGTAGGGAGATCCATTGTGCAATGTGTATGTATATTCATGATTGTGTTCCTATTTAATTTTTTCTTAGATTCTCATTCAGACCTTATGCATCGAAATTTTTTGTTTATTATTGTGTAATGGTTCTTTATTTCTATGTAATGGTTGACAACTATTGGCTTACATTTAGTTGGTAAAATACATCTTCTCACCATTTAAAACCCTAAACATACTTCTAAATCTTTGCAGTGCTTTGGGTGAGATTTTCTTCCCTTTTGGAAGATTGAAAATGTCGGTGCAAAGATAGACCACAATGGAAGCCTTTGTTAGCCCCTAGAAGTAGAACCCTAGTATTTGAAAATCAATTTTCGCCAACAAATGGTTCCATTGTCGGGACCTGAAATCTAGATGGTATTTTTAGATAATGGTGACTAGGATCCTAAAGAGAAACATTCAAGAATCGTGGGAAGAGAGGTATGATTCTTTTATTTATTAGAAGGCACAACTACGACAAAATATTTGGACTGTGTTCGTGATGAGATCCTTTTTGTTGAACTTTCCTATGACCAATACAAGATCTTTTGGTCCAGGTTCCCGTAACACCCGCCTCCGACATTGACCAAAGTTCACCAGTATGTCAGGGTAAACATGTGATGAAGAGTTACTATGATATGAACCAATCTCCTAGATACAATTAAGAAAGTGGGGCTGACAACTAGAAACTTATTGACCTTCCTCATGAGCTACGGGGCCCCTAGGAGCTAAACAACCACTCCAAGTGCCCAAACCTTCATCTAGACTACTTTTTCACTGACTTGAAGTACCACTCGCATGTGAAATCCTACATCCATGTGACTATAGGCTCTAGTCACATGCATAATCTTGCAAGGTAGAGACTGCAGTCTCAATTTCCCAGTTCTGAGCCTATAATCGTGAGATCTGTGCCACCTTTTCAGGTCTAGTCTCTAGATCACTACCAAGAACTTAATGAGACTTTCCAAAACAAAAAATGACACAAAGAAAAAATATCTAATATAAAACTTGGTCAAGGTATTAACCTAACCAAGACTAACCATGACATCTATTTCATCAAACATATTGCAGACATGTAATATAGAGGTCATGAATGCATAATTAAACATAGGGGATTTATACTTATCTAAGATTCACCAAGAAGGTCTAATTACCTCTCATAATAGTTGTAACAACATTTTTTAGTCCATGAATTCATCAACCCTTCATATATTCAACAAACATGTAAAGAGACATAGATATTAAACATCATATACCCAACATATAACCATCAAATAACCAACATATAAACCATGTAAAGTAAACCATAATATCACCACTATAATTAATACATATGCTTATAGATCACAATATAAAATACCAAGTTAGGGACTTCCACATACCACCTGACCATAGATTGGGTTGAACCAAATCTTTCTTTCATCCAATCACCCCTGCACCATATTCCAAGCATGAATGTGGGATTTCATGGAATAAGTAAACCAAAACCAAACCATGGATTCTAGAGTCCAAATCAACTTAACCATCAACCATTGATTTCACCTCATGGTCATACATCACTAACACCAACCATATTGGTCTCTAACTAAGTTTTCTAGAGTGTTTCTTCCAACTGGGCTCTAGGACTAGCAACTCAATCCACAATTATCGTAGGGCTCTAAATCATTTGTCCAACCAAGGCTCCAGCACCAGTAGCCCAATCCACAACTCTCACAGGGCTCCAAAGCATTTTTCCAACCAAGGCTCCAGGACTAGTAACTCAACCCACCAAGGGATGCAGAGAATTTTTCCAACCAAGGCTTCCAAGACTAGTAACTCAACCCAAGTTGTTCTTGGGCTTCCATAGAATTTTTCCAACCAAGGCCACATGAACTAGTAACTCAACCCACAACAATAAGGAACATGAGAACTAATTAGAAAAAAATGGGAAAACACACAACACCATGGCTTCCCAGGAAATGGAAAGGCTAAGAAAAACCACTACCAATCCAGGAAATTCTCCATGCCAATGAGAGATCATAACCAAATAATTGCATTCATATACCATGCATGCCAAAACTAGAGAGGAAATCATAGACGAAACTTGGTACCTGCAAGGCAGTTTCACTATAGCCACTATCAAATTATGAAACTAATTTCAAATTCCATGTTGGATAGCTCATTTGATGGATATGATGACTGCATTGAATTCCTGTTTTTGGAAGGACCAAAATTGACGTAAATATGACTCAAATCAGATAAGGGAAAGTGTACTTATGAAGGAAAGGCCACATATTCACATTTGGACAAGGTCAGCGCCAAAGAAAATTAGAGACCCATGGACATCACCAAGCATCTTATTCTTCTCTTATTCATTGATTGGTTCACATAGGTTTGAGGCTAGGATGACAAAACAAATTCGCAAAGGCTCGAAATTATTGGTTCTGAGGCTCATATTTGTTTTAGGGTTTTGGGATACTGTCGTTGGCTTTCCATAAGGTATATTCCACCATAGTCATAGGAATCGCATGAAAAAATCTTCATCCATGCTACCAAGAAGTTTGACTGAGTTTTTACCATTGACCACAACTGACCGCATTTGACCATAGACAAGAAAAGTTGTCCTTGATATATCTTGATGATGGAATCATATTTCTGAATGTGATTATGTTATTGGATGATATTGTATTAAGCTCATTTTACTCTCTATTGAACATTTTATGACAATATAATAGAAAAATAATTTTCAGAGCATTTTCCCCCTAGTGGGGATTTTCCCTGGTCATTGACCAAATGCGGTGTTGGCTTATATGGGCTTGACCCAAGTTCGGAAGAATTATTTAGCCAAACAAATCCCGCAGCTACCGGACCTTTCGGTAATAGCCTGCTAAGCGCAGACTCAGGTCTCACCCGAGGTATCAGGGGAGGGTGCTGGAACCAGGTTTCCACACCCTGGGGATGTCTTGGATGTAATTTGGGGTTCGCACATTGTTCTGCGGCCTTGCGCTATGCTAGAGTCGTGCAGATCGGAATACACTTATCACGTTTATTATAGATAGAATCAATTATTACTGGTTTGATCTAGCTAAAACGGTCATTAAGCAAAAATTTATTACTTTTGGTTACTTCACGCATCAATATTAACCTAGTTCACATATATTCAACCATAGCAATTACATAAATCATAATAGTTCATTTATCATAAAAGAGTAAAGTTGCAATCAACACAGAATTCAAAAGAAACTTATCTTTATTATCAATTTTCAACAATATATCTAGATCCACCTCGCGCACTCAGCTGCAGGGGTCCGCGCACACAGCTGTGGACTTTCCATGCCTTTGCACACACAGCTGCAGAGCCTCTACCTTCTACCCTACTCCCTTGACTCAGACTTACAGATGCTTTCAAGCTATTTCCTTTTAGAACCCATTACATTCCATATTTGAAAAGAACAAATTTCCCTCATAGAGCCCTGCTTTATTTATACTTTCCCTTGGACTGCAATCCCTTCCCAGGCTGACTCTATTACTATTTCTTTACATTATTTTTGGGTAGACTACCCTTTGACTCAACCTACTATAGTTCACGCTCCACACTTTTCGTGGAGTTGTTTACCCTAATATTACCCAAAATTCTAGGCTTCACACCCCATACTCATTTCATGGGGCTTGTGCTACCCAATAGTCCCCCAACAAAAACATCGTGGCTCGTCCTGAGTCACTTAGCTAATGTGTCCATCTTTGCGTGAAGGTCGTTTAACAAGTTTTGTGCTATGGGTATCTCTTCAACAAATTCTGCGACGGTCCATTGTACCAGTTCCACTCGGGTTGTTGATGTATCTGTGTCTAATGGATTCGCTTTCTCGGAATCACAGACTGCCTGCATCTCTCATATCTTGCCCTCTATCATTATAGAAATGGAAAACGCTTCATTGATCTCTGGCTGAATGTGGTCTTTAAGTTCTGCCTCCTTTTACCATGCAATGTCCATTTGGGCCTTGAGAGCCTGAGCTTCCCTCATATTAGCTAGTCGTTGTGTGATAGTGACCATTTGTGCCTTTCCGCAAGTTGTATCATAGGCCTACTACAACATGCATACCTTAGCTTTGACGTGCTGAATGGTGGGGTCCTCCTATAGAGATGTAAGTAGGCCAATAGACTGATCCAAAAGTCTTGAATATTCTCGAACTGCGCTTCACATGGTTTCCATGCCTTCTTTAATTTCCACACGACGGTGTTCTTCATCGAGCTGGGGTTGCTATGCCTAGAGCCGAAGCTCTGCAATCTATAGGCAAGCTCTCCTTGCACTCTTGCGGCCTCTTCCTGGACCCTGTGGACTTCTATAGCCATGTGTTGAACCTTGGTCAGAGTTGGAAGATCCTCAGGGATAACTACCCTCAGAACTATGTGGCATGCTTCTGTGATGGCTTATTTGATGTTTTTGTAATGCTTGACCCAAACAACATGCTGAAGATTGACCTGTTCGATCTCAACTTTCTGCTTCCATAAAGTGTGGAGGGTGTGACCTTCCCTAGTGCGGAGTTCACTAGTGAGCCCCACCTGTGATTGAAAAAGTATGCTACTAGGTAGGGTGGCCAGATCTAAATCCCAACTACCATCATCACTAGGTCTTGTAATAGCAGCGACTGGCAATGTTACAGTGTTCAGTGCGGGCGTGCTCATCAATGGCTCAGTCATACCTGTATTGTTGGTGAGGTGAACCTTCCCCTGAAATTGTGCCTGTAATGTTTCCAACTACTTCCGAATTTCCCCCAGCACAGTTTTCTGTTCTGTTAGTAGAGCAAGCAATGCAGGGCATGCTTTGAATTCATTCTCCACCCCTGTTATTACTTTGGGCTTTTTCCTAATACTTGGTGGGTCCTCCACTGTGACCGTTTGACCTATTCTCTGGGAACCTGAGTGTCTATCTCCTATGCTGTTTCCAATTCCTGTGCTGGCGGGTTCTTAGGAAACCACTTGTTGCAAAGCGAGTTCTTGTTCCTATCATGCTTCTTCTACTAGATGCTAGAACTGCTGTTGTTGTTCCTTCTCCTGCTATTTGCCAGTGATTTGGTCTAGGATGGCCTTGTCTAGAGTGTGCCATTCGAGAGGCCATTTTACCAAAACCCCATAGATTGCTTCATCTGTTGCAATGAACAAAATTGTGGTCCAAGATTGGTTTGGGTTCTTTCGTGCCCGAATGTACACATAATGCATGTTAGCTTTAAACTCAGCCATGCTTTGGAGCTTATTGTAGATTGTGGGAGACATGCGCGGTCGGCGAGCAATCCAGATCCATATTTATTCTGCCATGGAAGTCCAAAATGCTCGAATTATAGAAACTCTTGTCACATCCCTTGTTGAGTATAGCACCATAAACCATACGACCTCTGGTAGGTCATCTGTAACGTTAGGGAACTGGCTATCCACTCGCAGTGTGCTTGTTACCAAAAATATAGAGAGAAGAAACCAAGCATAATGAAATGTCTCACCTTTATCCTGTGATTCTCAGCAGTTGGTCAAGAACTCTGTGCATAAGAACTATGCCCAATTAAACTACACCCCCTGGGTGTATTTCCGGCTAGTGCAATGACAAAGGCGGGTACCTCGTCTACACGACACTTCCTCATGAGTTTTCCCCCGAGGAGTTGTGTAGCCACTCGGATGGCCTAGTCATTGATGCTAGCTATGACATATTTGTGCTTTCCTTTCACCAGCTTGTACCACGTCTTCATTGTTTCAGGGAGGCTGAAATCACTACTAATTCCTGTAGTGTTAGCAAGCTCATCTCCTTGTAGTGGCAGGTGCATTATGCGGTGGATTAAGTCAGCTATGATCAGAATTGGCTCTTCCAACCATAAGAATCCATCATGTACAAGATAGAGAAGTTGCCGAATCACAAAAGCCAAAATATTTGTGTGGTGGTAGTGAGGTAGCCATCAGAGGTTGAGGATCCTGACCCTCTCTATACCCAGCAGCCACACCCATGGTAAAAATTTGTCTATGGCCAATTCAGGGGACTTCACACTGTCAACTAGATCCCAATCTTCATATTTTAGGGTCAGAATGTGTCCCCATGATGAGCCTTCAATATTTATATCATTTGGAAGAAGTGGGGTCTGAAGTTCGGCTTTTGCTCCGTCTAAGTCCTTTGGTATCTTTGTTGACCCTATACATGGAGACAGATATGGGGGAAATGATGGAATTTGGAATGCATCTACTTCGTCCTAATCGATCTGGTGAAGGAGCTCCTAAAGAGCCTCATCCTCTTCCTCGTTGTCTGTCAAAATGGCTATGCCCATATCGGCTGCAGCTTGCTTGGTGAGCCGTGGTGAGACTCGGACTGTGCGGGTCTTCTGCTTCATCTTCTACCTTCGTGGTGTTTGTGGGGATTTTGGAACTTGCTATTCCTAGCTCGTGCCTACTAACTCTTCCTGATTCAGCTACATTTCTTTGGCGAATCATGCTTGAAATCTTGCCATAGGATGCATGGGTTGATTTGTGGCTGGATGTACACTGATTGATCCAGATATAGAGGGCCAATGTGCCCGTATACTCCCGTAGTCATAAATTAAGATCGTCACTTTGAACAACATCATTCCTTTGTGTTTTAGTATCGTACCAATGTTCCCTTGAGTGATCTTAAAGAATCCACCTCAGAACCTTCATCTTAATGATTCGCCACTCACTCCTTCCTGTCGTACCCTAATGTCTCTGTTATGGAAAGGAGTGCTAACGGTTATCTTTCAGCTGGGCTGCGCGGTAGCGCAACCCATCACTCGCAATTACGATGGAGGAGACAAGGTAATATAGGCAGAGCTTGGCATGCCAGATCGACTCCCTGTAGACTTGTTTACTGTCTCGTGCCCTCTTTTAGCTACTTGGGGTGCTGAGACTATGACCTTAATGACTAGTCACATGTTCGCAACGTCAGTGCAGATCCATACTATCCCTACCTCCTTATGCTGCAGACATCATCGGAGCACTTGGTTAGCCAGGGTTTTGTGCCACGGATGTCTATGCTATCTTGATAGCCTGGTCCCCTCTGGGTTAGTTCTAGCAATATTCCACGAGGGTCTGAGTTGTCTTAGGTGAAAAAGGGATGAGCTTCTGTAAGCATTGCGGTGTGATATCCTCCTGAATTTAGTCCTTTATACCAGGCTTCAATCTTTGGATCGTAGCTTAAGGGTACTATCAGCGCGGGGCCGGTAGCTACCCAACTTCTTCTGGTTTTTCTTCCATTGCCTAATGTAGAGCCATTTAGGTCGCAGTACCCGCAACCTCCAAGAAGGTCATGTTAGCGCAGTGCCACGATGTATGCCATCCCTTGGGTTTTCGTGGATCTTGTGGGTAGCTTTTGGTGACTTGTGTTGCTGCAAGTTTCTCTTCTTTGTTTGTCTGACTACTGGTATTGTCGTGTGTCTACAACCTCCATGCTTTAGTTTATTCTTAGCCGTGCCTACCTCTTTTATCGATGTCCTAGCTTTTCGGGATGCAAATACCTTCGGTGCACTATGTTACACTAAAATTTATTACCATGACTATTTGCAGTTAGTATGGCTCCATCAACTGTCATACTATCCTCCTTGGCAAGTCTCATACCTCTGCTCTCCATGTCAAACTTCAAGAAAGAGAGAAAGTCCTTAAAAATCTATTTATCTCTGGGTACGCAGTTTCTCTCAGCCTTACCTGCGTGTACGCAACCCAAGTTCACAATACCTGCGTACTTGTACGCTCTGTATGTAAAGGAGTGGATGCGCACTCTTGTAAAGGTCAAAAGACACGAGTTTCAT